>JAVQJG010273280.1:0-28245 GCA_036024015.1 Craterocephalus amniculus
TATAAAAATGGGCACATTTGATTCCCACATTTAGGCCAGTGATCGGATCGGTGATCGGTTTTTTTAAACTCTCTGATCGGTGATCGGCCCCTAAAATCCTGATCGTGTAAAGCCTAGAACCTTAGTCTCAGCTGTTTCCTCCTCTAAGGGCTACCTGTGAAGCTGAACAGTGCTTAATAAGAGGTGAGACTGTATATCTTGCTCATGCATTACACTTACGTTATTTGTCCGTGGTCCATTTAGACAGAAGTTATGCTAATTTGTAACCTGAATAACCACCATATAAACACAATTCCTCTGATCCTTGAGCAGTTTGTTGCTGGTGAGAGACACAGCCTACGCATGCTGACGGCAAGATAAGACTTTATTTTCCCCAAAGTGGAAAAGATTTACATTACGGCAAGCAGCATCCATTTCTAAAGGTAAATGCAAACACATCTACAGCAAAGTATCCACAACAAAAGCCTCAACAAGAGCAACTGATTCAGAAAGATTCCTAATCCACATTACAAAAGATAAAATATGCCTACATACACGGTATGTAAAAAACACTGAAAAACTGCATTGATAATATCAAATTGTGACCATGTTGATGAGTGTGGAAACTAAAATAGAACATAATTCAACTAATGAAAGCAACATGGATGCCTCTCACTAGACTGGGCTCATTTCTCTTACGACAACTAAAAAAAAAAGAGTGCTACAGAGGATCATATTTAACCATGACTTCAGAAAACTCATAATGAATTGCAATTTGCAATCCAAATGCCAATTTTTATGATCCAAGCAGATCATTTCCTGCATTTATTTCCACAGACAAATCAAGTTTCCCATATTTTTTGTTATGTGACCGTAAATCTGTGTGTTAATCTAAATCAAAAAGCTCATCTTGCATAATATATGCTTCCACTTTCCATGTTTCCACTTTATAAAAATTGTTGCTGATAAATATCTTAAGACAAAGCAATACACATTTTTTTCCTCTTGCCAATTTTATAATGATGGAATATAAAAACTTAAATCTGTGATATTTGTTATTATAAATGTAGAATAAAGACACACTGACAGGGTCAGCACATAAACACATCAACATTCTGTGAATTGATGTGCCCATGTCTGCTTGACAAAGATTTAAGCTGACATCTATGTTTTTACAATCTTCATCTCATTGGCTGGATCTGAACTACGTCTGGAGCCAAATATCCAACTATGTGGTTATTTGTTTGCTGATTAGGTAATCTTATAAATGAAAACATGTGAGTAATCAGCTTCATTATACTGGAAATAAAAAGGAGTCCACAAAACGTGTTCTTTTAGTAAAGCTTCAAAGTTCTGAAGGTCACTTTTTTTTCCTGAACAAGTAGAAAAATGACAAAGGAATGCATTGTCTCGCTACACCTATAGTCTAACAACCATGATGTCCCTCTCTAGTTTAGACAGACTTCTGCTACCTAGATTCCAACACGTACACACACTCAAAATAAACAGTCATGTTGTTACCATATGACAGCCTCGCATAAGCTTTACAGGGTCACAGAGAAATCCTGTTTCCGATACCCCTATGCATCACATACATTGTAAATGTGGGAACAACAGCCCAAACCGTGACAGGTTAAGGTTCTGTTGTGAATGAACACTTGTTCAAAAAATTATTTTATACTGAGCTGAATGCAAATCCACTAAATGTTAATGACATTGCTCACATTTGGGACAGTGTTTACAGTGAGTTGTACGGTAATTAACTAATATCAAAATCCTTCTAGCCCAGTCTTACTATATCCCTGATTAAATCTAAAAGGGAATTAGAGGTGACTCTCTTTATAGATCCTACCCATCTTTAAAGTGTGGAAGGGCCCAGTAAATGAAATTACTTTCCATTTAACTTGCTTACCACACCATACCACACACACACGTGCATCTCATGAAAATTCAAACAGTATGATAACTTCAAATGATAAACGGTCACATATAAAGTTGATACACGGGAAAAGTTCTGCTAAATGCCTTAACACACCTACAGACCCAGCTAATCACACAATGAGATGAGCGTCCTGCGCTTGGATCAGCTACGCCCTCCTAATAATAACATAGCAGTTGTCTGACACGTGTGCAGTGGTAGATTAGAGAGAGAAAATGGCATTTAGAGACTAGCAGGCCCTTGACACTGACTTTGAAGTGGCAAATAACTGCATACTTCCTGTGAAACCAGAGGATGTGTGGCGAATAACTGGTTCGATCCCAGCATAGACAAGACAGAGAGACTGTCAATCAACAAAGAGAAATGCATAGCTACAATAACTCGATGCTTTCCGTGTATGCACTTACGCACGCTCAGAGAAAACCCAAACAAACAGACAGGTATCTCACTGCAGGATAAATCCAAGCATGACTTCAGGAGGTTACACCGGTGAACAATGTAGGGGCTAGAAGGCGACTTCACGTAGCTACGTTAGCTCGTGTGTACCTGTCATGATGCTGCCAATCAGGTCAAATTTCACATTTATCACGCTGATATTATCCCACCTAACAATGATGGTCACTTTATATATCCTGCTCTTCCACACATGTAGCCTGCACCGCTACCTATCCGAGTACCTGGTCGCTCGTGCACAAGCCAAACGCAGTCAACTTAACTATGCTAGCTAGTCCGGCTAAGAGCTGAAAATAAGCTAACCACGGCTAGCTAGCAGCTTAACATGAGCCACCAAGACATTCATTTAGTTTCTCAAATGAACAATAATTTAATGGACTGAAGACGGATCAGAAATATTTAGGAAATAAAAACTTACCTTTAGAGTATAGAGATTTGGGTGAATTGAGGTCGATATCCGAGCTAAGGAGGGATATAAAATCAGAGGGCATCGCAGCGCTTCATCGAGGGGAGGAGGAGCGGACAGGCTTTAGTAGAAACGGAGTCGGCTGCTCTTGGCCAATAAATAACGCGTTTTATACGCGAAATGTTTTAATATACATAGTATAAAATCGAAACAATCTCACGGCAACAAAAATAAAACTTTCAATACCGGAGCAAGCGTTACCCAGCGCGTCTCACGGTAGTATGTGTGGCTTTGCTGAGGAGACACGTTTCGTGTTCCGTTGAGACGAACACACACACACGCGCGCGCACATCCATACACACTACACACTCGGCTATGTTCGGCCGGGTCGGCCCACTTCATAGCCCCGCCTACGGAGAACTGCAGCGCATGCGCATTGGCCGGTTGAAGTTGAGCGTAGTTTAAGCCCTGACCTCAATGATGTGCAGTCAATGGCCCTGACAGTACTATCTCAAGTATTTATACAAACATAAATGTGGGCCTTTGGGTCTCCAGTTTTAGTTTTTTTGTTATTGGTATGTTAAGTAAGATTTAATTTAATTTTTTTGTTTTGTTTGAATTCATGGTTGAGTTTTTTATTTTATTTATTTATTTATTTTTTACTATTTTATAATTACACTGTAATTGGAAGGTCATCTGGCTTTTAAAGAGGAAGGTCTAGATAGCCTTTCATTAAAAAGAGCAGCATTGACAAATTTCAGAGAGACATGCTTGTGTTTTGCTTTGGGTTAGTAAGTGTTTTATGAGGGTGGCTCAATATTGGAAATTTGTTACATTTTCATAGAAAATGTTTTTGGATTTTTAAAGGGGGAAAAAGACTAATATTTATGAACTCAGGAGCTACAGATTAGTTGAACACAGGCTTCACATGTAATATATGGTCAAACACTAGTTCCATTATTGTTCAAGTGTAAACCATATAGGGAACAATAGGTAATTGTGCTATTTCTTTAATATTCTCTGTTAAAGGCATTATATTTTCAGGTTGTCTTTCCCATTTGAAGGAATCTAATATTTCTAAGAAGCCCAGAGGTTATTGCTGCATATTTGACAGATACTCTCATTAGGACCTAAAGAGGTTTTAGTCACCAAAGCTTAAATTCGTGGTGTCCTTTTGCCCATCTCATTCATGTGAGCGCTGTTTCAGGAATACCTGGAGGGAGTCGAGGACATGACAGTCATTCTCGAAGCATGATGCAGGTAACTCAAAACTCCATCCCCTATTTCCCTTATTTATATATAACAAGTCTGGATACACAGCTTGAAATTACACAACTTGTGATCTTTTTTAAATTGTGATCAATGTAAACTATCCAGATAAACATGATACTAGTGACAGGGAAACAGTGTGGTTAGGAGTAAAGTAGAAACAGGAGAATGGTGCTGGTTTTGCATACAGAAGACCGAATGAGCAGATGGGGAACACCTGTGCAGGCAGGACATACAAGAAGCTGACAAACTTCCAGGTTTGGAAAAATAAACACAGACATGAGACTTGTGTCTTAAAATTTTATTGACGGTTTAAGTTTATGTTTATCCTTTTCCTTTTTGATTGTATGAGCATTTGGAGGTATTTGGCCCAGGATGTCAACCTGTATTTGCTTGCTTTGTATGTGGAACCAGTTTTTCTGGCATCTCAGTTGCATCCATTGTGCTGTATTGATTTAGGACATGTTGCTAACAAACACGGGTAACAAGGTATATTGGTAGGAGCCGAGAGTTGCCTTGCTCATTTGTTATTATTTTAGTTACCATCTCTGGTCCTTTAACTGTCACACTAAGAAAAAAAGCAAGGGAGAAAATTTCTTTTTCTCTTGTCTTTTGAAAAAGAAAAATATGATTAAATGTCTTTTTATCAAATAGTTAAGATTAAAGTTAATAACAAAGTAATGACAGAAAAAATTTCCATTTTTGAAACAGCAAAGGGATAAAAAAACACTATCTTTTGGTATTACACCCAAAAAAACTGGTAGAGATGGTTTATGCAGGTTTATTTAATTAATTCTTTACTAGAATTCACAATAATTACTGATGTGCCCTACCAAGTGGTAGAGCAGGATGACAAAGGGCTAGATGAAAAGTTCATTACTTGAAAATGACATGGACAGTCTTCTCATGATGATGAGATAATTGATTTAGATCAGATGATTAAGGTGTTCAAAAGTAACTTACAACCTTTACTGCTGCCCTGTGACCAAGCATTAGAATAATAATAAATAAGAGAAATTATCTCATTATCTCGAGAAAACAGTAATTGTCAACTCAAGATAACAATGATAAAAAATTATGCATTTACAATCACTCAGCTTCTATAAATAGAACATGCTTTATGATCATCCTATTACTAGATTACCTATTTTTTTTATTTAATCGTTAAAATATGATTGAAAGAGAAACTTTGGAATACACACAAAAACTGATGAACTACATCAGAGACTGATGTAGCTGACCAAAACAATGACAACATCAAGAGATAACAGGAAGTTATAAAAATCCAAAGGGTTAAAAAAGAATGAAAAAGTGAGTAGTTGGAGTGTTGGGGCCCTGAACCCCAGACTGAAAGAGGGTTTCCAGTGGATCCAATACCGTAGATCTCTGTCAAGAAGAACGCAGTCCTAGGAACAGGTACTGTGTAAAACCTCCCCGAGAGGTTAGTTAATTTATCAAAACTAATAACTTCATAAGATTTTTAGTACTCCATATTTTATTACACAGTGATTAGACAATACAGCATTGCCTTTAAATAATGATGATCAAATGCCTGAAAAGCTTTATACTTATTCAGATACTTCAGGGCAACATTTGAACTTAAACAAATGTGAGATTTTAACAATACATTATAACAAGTTAACTTTAATTCACAATATTAAAAGCTAATTCAATCAAGACACAAACAGCACTTGTCAGTTGCCAAAGTTATTTCTATGTAAAGTCTGGTTAAAGGAACACTGCTTTAAAACTTTTTGTATCAATGAATACAATTTAATCTTAAAACAAATTGGAAGATGACTAATGAAAATAAAACTTAGGAAAAAAGCTAGAATATTTTCAGGAATGGATATTATCAAAGCTAGAACTGGGTATTTGTCTTTTACTTTGTTTACAATTAGTTTTTAACAATCTGGAGTTTTTGTGGCATAATATTATAATCACTGCAACATTTTATTTATATAAACCTAGATTTTGCTCATTTACTCCCTAGATTTTCCAACTTTCTGGAATCTTTTAAGTTTTTAAGAGGACCATATGTGAATCTTTTGATAATTTGGGGGAAAAAAGATACTCTAAGATGTCAGAGACATTAGCAATGTACATATATAAAAAAGCCATATTGATTTATCAATGTAAATCATTTATGATCTTGGAGAACTTTTAGCGGTTTAAAAATCAGCAAAGCCTGTAAATTCTAAACAGGAAGAAAGTATCGCATAACTATAAGATTTACAGTGATAATGATGCCATTCAACACCATAATTATGACACTCAAAGTCATGTAAAAAGTTATCAAAATTATAGTATAAATATATTATAATAATATGGAATTATTAGATGCAAAGTTATTATTAATGAGAAACTCAGTGTTTATGAGAGTTAAAGTATGAGATCAAATGAATTATGACTGTATCTCATAATAATGACTTCCTCTAATAATCACTTTTAATCTAGAAATTTGAGATACTCTGCTCAAATTTTAACTTACAAGTAGCGGGAATTGCCTTCCATACCTATTATTTCTACTGAAAGGGTTCAATAATGAAAAAAACAAACAAAAACAAAACAAAACAAAACAAAAAAAATACAAGCAAAAACCTTTATGGCCACAGCATCATCAGTTGCCTGACAACGGAACAACCAATCAGGGGCTGCCTCCCAGACGCAGACGTCTGCACGTTTTCTTCCTCCATTACCCATACAGCATTTCGGCCGTCGTCACTGTATTGTCACGGAAGTGCAGTGGCAAGCTGTTTTGGTCTTTCATCTGCATTCATTAATCAGAGGACCAGTTTCCGACTTTTTTTTCATCCATAAACTCACCATTAACACAAACTATTGATCTATGGCAGCTCTAAAGTACGCCGGCATGGATGACACAGATAGCGAGGATGAGTTACCACCTGGGTGGGAAGAGAGATCTACCAAGGATGGTTGGGTCTACTATGCAAAGTAAGTGACATTTCACTATTAAAGTTAACTAGCGTTGTTGCGTTAATTTGTTGCCTCCACTGGTTTTACAGGAACTCTTGACTTTTTTCATTAGCAAGAATAAATCGGCGTCCGCAGGACTCGTGTTGCAGTAATCTATTTAACAACTAAATATGTCTGTAAAAGACAGAATGGGCTTGCTCCCGGTAAACGGTATGATTAACAGTCCTGAACAGTTTTTACTTGAAACCCCAAACCCCCCTGCTTCCGTAGGAGATGTTGCTTCCATGTGGCGGTGTGATTGATCAGCAATATTGTTTAGGAGCATCCATGTGAATACCATACCACACCACACACTTTATATGAGTATTTCTTTAATGTAGTGGATGTGGAGCTTCCATTCCAACACCAACAAGTTACCATCAAACAAAAAGGTTGCTCACACTAATATAATATATTTTTAGACTGCCTTTAGCTTTGATTACAATATCACTGGTTGCATCACTTCATCTCTTTCTTCTCTCTTCTTACGAATACATCATCAGACCACATGATCTTCTTTTGTTGGTCCACAGTCAAATCTTTATGCTCTCTAATTTAAACATTTTCCCTGGTTAGCTTCGCTGATTAGTGGTTTCTTATGGATACCAAGATGATCAGTAACCTTCACATCTTTCGTGGGGAAATGTTCTTACTTTCACTATTAAACGTAGCCCTGACCTCTACTGTTGTTTTTCTTCATTTGTGTCTTTTTTTCTGACTACATTTATTCCTGGAAGATGATGGTTTCCCTCCATCTTTCTAGTTTATAATGATGCATTGGACAGTTCTAACCTCGGTTTTAGTAGTTTCTGCGTCTCCTTTAGGGATCTTCTCTACTTGATGGCATTTATATTGCCCTTAAACAGACCAACTTTTTTTCCACCACCATGGGACTTGTTTTTCCACATGGTTGTGTAAGAAGTGAGAAGTTTCTCATTGCAGCACTTTGGGTTGAATAACTTGTTGCCAGCTGAAAGATGCTTAGTCAACTCCATATGACGACAATTTTTTGGGCCAGGCTGTGTATATCTCTTAATTTTCGAAATAACTCGTTAATGCTCCATGTCAGATTGTATGTCATAATCCTAAATGTTATGCTCTCACGTGCATACCCTATGTTGAATTTGTGTAAATGTGCATGTATAATAGTAGGTAATAGTGTGGGCTGCTCATTTATTATTCTTTTTTATTTTATTATTATTATTTTACTGTTTAGTTTATTGATTTAAAGATAAACTGATCTCCAAAAAGTCTTTAAAGTAAAAGAGTAAACAGCCTTTTCAGCATTTTATGGGATAGTGTCTGGGTTATGTTGTAAAATTTAAAGTTGAGCATTATGTAAAACCGTAGGTCTCATGAACACTTTGAGGGCTCTGATTTGTTATCTTGTAAGTGCCGGGGCTTGTTCCCTATCATAGGACTTGACCAGATAGCAGGCATGTTTGCTAGTTGCCAGCCTGGCTTGGATTATGGCCAGTCTCCTGTGGGCCACATGTGATCCAGATGTTAGTAGTTGTCCTGCATGAGGATTCCTGCAGGTATTTTTTGGGCCAGAAGTGGTCATAAACAGGAAGTCTTCCCTATTAGAAATTTCCTTGTGGGCCACATGTGATGGTCATGTGCTGGAGGTTTGGCAGCCATACTCATATTTAGTCAACAGTGTAGGTCAAGGCCAGATTTGGGCCAAACTAAAATGCTCATTTGGGCCTCATTGGGATGCATGTTTCCAATCAGTTAGTATGGGTTGCTTTCAGAAGTTGCCTTACACTGAAAAACTCTAAATAATGAATGTTCACAAAGTGAGACCAGGTCATAAGAACATACAGATAGGAACAGTTTTCATGTAGAAATGCTACAGTTTATGTGGCCAATAGATAGTTATGTACAGAAACAATGGGGCTTAACTCCAGTAATAGACTAGTAGGCTAATAACAATGCTACAAGGGTTGTTTGCGTTTCTGCTCTGCAGTAAAACCTGCAAAATGCACAGAGAAATTATCAGAAGAAACCATTTCCTGTGTCCTCACCACAAAATTTAGCAGAAAAATTTAAGACTTTGACAAGCCTGATGAGTTTTAACCATGAGTGATACCGTCTTTGGCCTCCAGACACAAGTAAAGAATTTTTTTATCAGTCATCAGTGGCCAGGTTTTAAATGCATCAGTGAATGATTAAAATGATTAAAAAGACAAATGCACTTTAGTGTCCTTTTCTATGCATAATCTGTCTTTTTGCATCAACAGCCATGAAGAGATGAAGACGCAGTGGGAGCATCCCAAGACAGGAAAGAAAAAACGTTGTGCTGGAGGTTTGTTTTACATGATCAATCTACAATGTAAAGTTAATCTATTTCATCTCAGGACATGTGAGCACAACTAAAACTGCTTTGTATGCTAACTGTTTGGGTTTCAGGAGTCCCTTTACATCCCTGTTCAATGCTTTGTTTCTTCTCTTCAGTAACTTTGTTTTTATAGATTTTCTTCAGTGTGGCTTTTCTAGAAAAAACAGTATTAATTATGTTTTATAGCTCTGCCTTATGGTTGGGAGCAGGAGACAGATGAAAAAGGACAACCAGTTTTTGTTGAGTAAGTCGATGGCCAATGAACAATCACTGTTTTCATTTTCTTTTTACTGGAAATGCAGAAATAATACTCGTGCACTTTATTGCTTTCAGCCACATTAACAAGCGGACCACATATTTTGACCCGCGCCAAGCATTCACGGTGGAGGATGTGGTGGTGAAGCCAAAACGCTACGACGGAAACACCGCCGCTTTGGAGATTCTGGAGGGTCGGGACTTTTCTGATAAGGTTGTTATCATCACTGGAGGCAACTCTGGCATCGGTGAGTATCGTGTGCACTTTTTATCCCCTTTTCTCACTTTAATAGACAATCCTCAGTCCTCATGAAAATGTGTTTCTATGATGATACCACAAGGTGGCGATAGTGCTCTGTAGTAAAAAGGCCCTTACTCCCTGCATGTCCCCTTCCTTCCACAACCAGGCATTCATCCACATTAGTCTCCAAAATGATACACTTAGACTCAACAAATCACTCCTTAATACCGAACATGACTGTATTGAAGTTCATTAGCAGGGCTGAATTGAATGTCATTGTTAACTGTAATGAATGGTGTCCATTTGTACCCAGCAAATGCATGGCTCGCTATATAATGGTCTGGAAACAAATGTATTTCCCTTTAGCTTTAGTTTGAATTAGCTAAAGTACCGGCCATTTGTTCAGACCCGCTGCTTTTTCAAGATAGATAATGACAGCGCGAGGAAAATCAAATAAACATAAAATTGTTAATTGTCTTTATATTCAAATTCTTTGTCCCATGGAAACACACAGTAGTGTATTTGCTGGGTGTGTGTATTGTGCAATGCTGCACAGTCATACATAGATTTACAGCTGCTTAGGGATCTACTCTGACCAGATTATCTTGTGAACTTTAACACCTTCCTGACCTTTACTTTTAGCTGGTTTGAATACTTTTTCTCATACTAAATAACAAAAAAAATAGATTTTATGATCGATATTTATCATCCAAATTCCACAGATTTTTTAAAATCTGATACAGCAGACGGTATCAAGCTTCAGTACAGTCAGCCAAACTGGGGAGTGCATTACATTTCAAATGTATTTTAAAGCGGTATGAATAGATCAGATATATGAAAGTGACTTAGAAAGAGTTATGAAAGAGTTAGTGAAGCAAACGCTCTTCCTTCAGAAACTTGAGCATGACTAAAAAGGATATTATAATACTGAGTTTAGACTTCTAAAATGTATTGACCTAGATTCACAATGTAAAACTTTTTTTTTCTTATCAGGAAGGTGGGCTTGCCCTGGGGGTCCAAACTATTCCAGTGGATGGATAGTGAATAAAAACAGAGACATTATATTAGTTTTCAGACGGATATAATATTAGTGATCAATCTAAGAGTTCAGCTAATTTTGAGAAATTTGGATTGTTATTTAGAGTCAGATCATCCTTTGTACCTTCAAACGGTGTATAAATAACCACAAATATGACAATTGGCTCAGTTTCTAAGAGTGATGGGAATAAACAAGATAATGTGGATTCTATAGACATTCAGGCATTAAGCAAAACGTTAATGCCATCTAAGGCTTTGAAAATTTTCAGTATAACAACTTAGCAGATATTACAATAGATTTATGAGGACAAAACAACATCATCACTGCCGTTTAGATTTTACAAATCGAAAAATATAAATGTAAGAGCTAATTACTTGACTTCCAGTGAAGTGAAAATGAAAATGACTTTATACATTCACTGGGTGCTTTTACTCTGTTATCTTGTTTACCTGTCCTGGACAGAGATCAGCCACTGACTATATCTGGTACAGTGCATCTTTTCTCTTTTGAGATTGAGCCTGAAAAATGCAGATTTCACACATATTTATGGTAAATTAGTGCAACATTCAAACGGTCAAATGGTAACCACAATCACATCACAAAAACCAACATGCATATTCTTGGAAATGTTTCATGAAGTTAAGCAATACATCTACAGTATCTATCTTTTTCTTATTCTTATTTATTTGGTCATACAGCATATACCTGACAGGTCATGCACACCCTACAGAAGCATTTACCTTCTATTAATCTGTCGCTAACATTTTTTGACTACTTTAAAACCGTTGAAACCAAAGAAACAGAAGAATCTGAGGTTTTATTATATATTATACATTATTATACACATATATTAGATATTATTACTTCAGTATGCTATAATAAGGAGCAGGTATGGACCACCACTCTTAAATTTTTTTCTTGTGACTGTAATATTTAATGAACTTTTAAAAAAAGTCAGCAAACAGTTGATGTACATTCGTGGATCGTGCAAGAAAGAAAAGTGATTCACCAGTGAGACAAAAAAATACTAAACTAAAACTCCAGAAGTTTGGGATACTAAAAAGGTAATGCAGAAGCACATCAATAACTTTAACCGCTCTGAAAGTGTAGCATGAGCCAAATTCCCTAATATTATACTGGAATATATCCAGATGAGTGAAGCTTAAACTTCGGCTGGAGACGGAAAACTCGTGTAGAGTTGTAGTCACATGTAGTCAGTGTAGATTCAAAGATGTGTCTAAATCAGCTGCAGGTATGTCACTTCCGCAGGCACTTTAGGGTGAACTACTGCCACTTCTTATTTAAGTAAAAAAATTAGAAGAAAACATTCCTTTTCAACGTGATCATAATCTCAACTATGGATACAATATAAGTAAAGCTTCTCTGCCTTAAATAGAGCCTGTTCTGTCACTCAGCAGAAAATCATATAGAGGAAAAAGAGTACACTCTCAACAACCAAAGTTACTCTGTGAGGAGCCAAGAAGGTTACTGGAATCCTGATAATTATGGAAATAAGATTATTGATCCTTTTTTATGATACTGTTGATGGTGAGCAATAATCACAGTGTGAAAGAAGAATGCTCAGTTTCACCACAAGAGGGCAGAGGAGATTCATGATGGATGCTGCTCAGGCTTTCAATGTTAGGTTAAATTCTTAACATCCGCTTAATTTTGCTGTCATCAAAAACTATACAATGAAAATGATAATCCACATTTAACATCTGCTCTGAAGTTTTTAGTAAATGGAAATGTATTTATCTGAAAAAGAAACAGCTTTTCTCAAGTCTGTATCAAGTTGCTATGCCACATAGACATTTTTATAGTGTGTGAATACTTAATAAACCCATATTAACATAACCTTTGTTTTACTCTGCCACATTTTAAATATGCAGAAGCCATAATTAACAGTATTCTAATAGTAATTGCTACTTCTCGTGTACTCCTTTGACATTCCCAAAGTGAAATGTGGTTATGCCAATTGGTTGGACCCACTTAGCATTTTAATGGCATCAATAGTGTTTTAATCCAAGTGTCAAGGCTATTTCCATTTTCCACTGAGCTTATTTCTTCCACAGGAAATGTGACATTTTTATTAGTAATGGTGGGATATTATTTAATTAGAAAATTTACATTTAAGCTCTTTAATTTCGCTCCTAATGCACATGAACATAAAAACCACATACATGAATTTATTTATGCATGAAATATCATAGTCTTTGGTTTGGTGAGCAGCCTTGAAGCTTCATTGCACGAGTGCTGGGAGGCGAGGTGGTAATGCAGCTTGTCTTTAAAGCGTGATCACTGCACTCAGTTTGTGACATTAGTCTTTGCTGGCTGCTTTCTTTTTGCAAATTAAAAACCAGCATTGACCTGAAGTGGCTTTTTTAATTGTGATGATAGGAATGAATGGTTGTACTTTTCTGCCTTCCCAGTTGTTATCCTCTTTCTTTTTCCTTTCCCTTTTCTTTTAAAAGGGTTTCTTATCCCTCTTAGACTTGTGGTGGTACACCTGTACCTCTGCATCGATTCCTAAGTGGCTGTGACCCAGGCCTGTGCCTCCTATCCATCCCCATTACACACTCCTGCTCTGGCTCTAATTTCCTGCTATCAACTAACTCCCAGGTTATTTACTGGCCGAAGGTGCATGGAACAGTTATCCTTAAAAGTCCATTATCAGGATATCTCCACCCCCCTCTCCTTCTGGGTTAAAAGATAAAATACGTCCTTTTTTAAAATGGAAAATAAAGTGAGGCATTGTTTTCTTTTCCTCGAACACTTATGAATCTCTGGATTTCGATCTCTGTGAAAGTATTTTTTGTATTTTTGTGTGTAGCAGGTCTTCTGGGAAATGTAAGGACATATATGTGTCTTGGTACCTGGGGAGCGTCATCATTCTCACTGGCGCCATGTTGTCAACATAACGTATGTTTAATAGTGGTCAGAAATAACATATTGACCCTCGTCTCACCCGGATAAAATATTCAGGCAGGCCTGTCTGTGCTTTACGTATGGTTTTCAGGATTGTTATGATCTGTATGATGAATGAGTGAAAGAAAAGAAAATGTCTGTTCAGGTGTTATACTTTCAATGCAAATACCTTTTTTAGAAAAAAGTTTTATCGTATTCACAATATCATTAAACTTTTGCAGTGTTTGTTCTTTTTTTTTTTTTTTTTTTTTACAGGTTTAACAGGTTTCGTATTTTATCTGAACTTATGTGTAAAGAGCTTCCTTCACAGAGGAATGCCCGCTGTTGCAAAGCCCCACTCAGACTTAATGCATGCACGGAAATCCGCCCGGTGCTGTTGTTTAGGTACATGGTCATTGTTGGAATAAGAGGCGGAAAAGACTTGCGCGGAGGAGACGGGGGAATATAAGGATTTGGAGAAAGAGCGCATCATGATGTTTTTGTATCGTCGAACATCGTCCCTGCAGTGTTTTAGGACTTCCAATGCTATTTTTATTCATGAAAGACTAACATTGTTCTATATTTGTGTTGATCCCAGTGTTGTGTTGTGTGGATTAAGTGTCAGGCCGCTGCTCTCCTCTCTCTGGATGGAGAGATCCCAAAGCATATTCAGTGAGTCGCAGAGCTGTGGGAGCCTCTGTGTGCAGATTAAACCCGTAGCCCGGCTTTGTGGCTGATCATTAGATTGAGGCAGATTTGTTAAGCATAACTGCCATTAAATTGGCTGCAAAGCTCTGGTATTTACTGCACTAGTGTTTATGAATAAGGACCCCCTTAAAGACCCGCGCAGCGATGCGTTAAACCCGAGCCTCAGTAAGACGGGAAATGCATTATTCATACCGGGAGGAATTAGATGGATAAAAAGATGTTCCTGGTGAGGATGGCATGTGGCGTCTGTGCCTCAGTGTGTGTGTCACTGAGCATCTGTGAGTGGCTGTGTGTGGTTAAAGTAACATCCAGAGTTTATGATCAGAGGGTCACTGGGTTGTTGTTGTTTTGTTTCTTTTTTTGTGTGGGTGGCCGTCCTGTGTCAGCTCAGGAGCTGAACCACAGAGGTAATCGAAGGAGAGTTTTATTTAATTTTTACTTTCATCTGGCATTTCATGTCTTCTCTGATGAATGCGTTTATTGGCTTCGTCTTGAAAACCAGTTATGGTTGGTTAATCAAATTATTCAACTTTATTAACCTTGGAGGAAATTTGCTATGCAGACTCAAACTAGTGTAACATGCAAAGAGTATCACAGTGGAGGCTAGAAGGGTTCAATAATGATTACAGCTCTAATATAATAGAAGTGAAGTGCACTAGAGAGAGAGGATGGAATACATATATGTGGTTAAAGGCTGTAGGTAGAGCAAAACAAAGAGGTAAAGTAGTTTATAGACCCATCTTGTTTACAGTTTGCAGATAAGGGGATGGAAGTTAAATGATTCGGGGGATTTTGTGATGACGGTGATGAAAATAGCCCCAATGCTGCAGATCTGTGTGCATAAGAAGACCTCAGGAGGGTTTTTTGTTTTTCTTTGAATTAATAAGTTTACTGTCCTCTCCTTTTCTCTGTGTGTGAGAGGATGAGCAGTGTCCAGTGTGGTCTGAGGCCACAATGAGCGACTGCAGAGGTAGAATCTGACAAAGAGGGTCAGAGACAGAGAGAGAGGTGGTTGGGTCCCCAGATAGGGCTGCACGGATGCACAGGAGAGGGGTAGGAAGGAGGCAGAAGGGGGCAGGGAGGGGTAATAGGAGCACTCCAGTGCTCTCGCCTGGAACAGCTCAACCTTGGACTGTAATTACTAACCATACATTCCACTTTTGGGGTGACATCTCCCTCCTCTCGCGCTAATGGAGGGGAATTAGAGGGGATCTTAAAAGTTGGAAAGAGTCGAGAGAGTTGCGCCGTTCCTCACTTATTGGGGCAAGAATTACAATCAGCGGCAGGAGCAAGTGCAGTCATCACCCAGACTTATTCACTGTGTTCTGCATGCAATGAAAAAGACTTTATAGACACTAGAACACTGATTTTATCCTTTTCCTATCCTGATACCATTACCCAGAGAATATTAGCATTGAAGTCCTGGAAAGGCTTTTTTTCTAAATGACTTAACCTAACAAGCATGTTTTTGGTGTTGGATGAGAGAACCTGTACATTCAACATGCTAACTCCTCATAGAATGACATTTGTACAAACTGACTGAGATCAAATCACTGGAAGCAGGTTTTTTGGATGATGTACAGTAGCAGTAAGCAGGGAGCCGTTTTGGACCCAGTTTTAGAGCTAAGAGAGGATAAGATCAGTTTTATGGAGCAAATCGGTTAAACATAGCGTGCTGCAGTGTGGCGGCAGAACTCAGTCACATGGAGCCTGTTGCAATTTGCAGACGGTTAATGAATCTGCTAATTTATGAAGAATTTAACTAAAAGGTCCAGCAGTTTTTGTGAATAGTTTAGAATAACTGAGAATGTGAGACAAAATTTAGTAGAGTTGGAAGTCCCTTATTTATCATATTTATTCATTACTTAAGAAACAGGTCAGACAATGTATTTTCATGTCATACAGCTCAGAGTGCTTTTTATAACTCACAAAGTCAGTGTGATATGATATCCATTCATATACTGCGTTGCTCCTGTGTTTTTTCAAGCGCAAATTCATCTGTGGTGAAAAGGGGGATTGTGGGAGGTCGACATGTTTGCCCACAGGCCTTGTAATGATCTGAATTGACTTCTGTTTGCCCAATTCTACTGCAGCGCTTATTTTAGTTAAATGCTTCTTTGGATGCAGATCAAGAGAGAGAAGGAGCGGGCAGCTCCGTTTGCCAAATAAACACGTTTACGGACGACGCTGGTAATGATCTCATTACATTGAGCCAATACACCTGTGTACGAGAAGGAGAGGGGGTGGGGAGGGGGGGGGATCCGGAGAGGGGTGGCGGGCCAGGGAGGACAAACAAAGCGTGAAATCACTAAATCACACTCATTATTGTGGGATATCAGTAGGGCCAGGATTCTAATGTACCATGAAGAGCATTCACTGCTTAATGGACATTTTACACATTTTTTATGCTTTTTATTCGTTACAGTAAAACACAATTTCAACAACAGCCGAGCCATTTGCTTTATTTCTGTTACCTTGTGAATCATCAGAGTATACAAGCACGCAATCAAAAGATTGTCTTCTTCATCTCTGTGTTTAAAGCATTCTGATCTCCCCCCCTCTGGTATCTCTGTTCGCTGTGTTGATGTCTGATTAGAGGAAAAAAGGAGAAAAAAAGAGGGAGAACTTGGATGAGTATTGCAGCCCAGCAGGCCTGCCGCCTGTTGTAAAACAGCTTATGGCGTCTGTCGATCCACCAGAGCAAAAGAAACCCTGTCTGACCTCTTGTCATGTAGCAGCATCAGCGAGCGATGCTGGAACAGGCTCCTTCAGTTGTACACCTGACCAAGAACTAATTTCGTTGCGGCCCTCTCCACCGGTAACATGAGCGAGGGGGCAGGGAGTCTCTGTTACAGCAACGCCACTCTCGTTATTTCACAATTAATGTCAAGCCCTTGTTATTTGTCATTGCAAATACATGGCTTCAGTGCTGTTGTCGCTGCCATATTCTAATTTGTTCTCCATTATGGAAAACACTGGCGCCGATTAATTTCACTTTCATGGTTTGTACACACAACAAGTGAGTGTGAGGTGTTGTTGTTTACTAGAGGCCACTATTCTTGTCCAATTTATGCGGGATGAGGAAATGCTTTTGACCGATGCCATGCGAGGAAAAATAACCATTTTTTCACAATATCAGACAAATATTCTGCAGGAAAGCACAGATAACCATTTAAGTTTTTATTTAAAGTGGGATGAGATACAGATTATTGTTAGATCTTAAATACTAAATGAGCATTGGATATTTTAAATTTTAAAAAGAAAACTTACCCATGACTTTTTACAAAACTAAATGAAAGATTTTAGTCATTATAGTGAGACATTAATGAGGGAACATTATTTATAGTTCATAAAGAAGCTATAAATAATTGCTCTGCAGAGATCACAAAGAAAAGTTTGCTGCTTTTTCTTTTTTTTCTTTATTTTTGTTTTGCACAAAACTATCTTTTAAAGTGATTGTATTCATACCACCTGTGACACATGGTGGTGGTAGTATTATTGTTTGGGATTGCTGCTGTGCTGTTTTGGCTACCGAACAGCAGCTTCTTCTATGAATTCTGTATAAAATCAAAAAGAACAAGAAGAAACTTTTATTTTTTACACTTTTTCCTCTTCTTTTGTATAACAAACAACACAGCAATATACTATTTTGAACAAACAAGATCAAACAAAAAACAACAACAAGCAATTGAAAGTCAGCATATGGACACACCACCAAATTCAAATGCATGCAATCAGAAAATGTATTTTAATTTCATGCTCTAAAAGTAACAAGTGTATACTTTTTTATTCCCATTCTCCTTTTGCAGCAACACAATTTACTGTACCTTCCAAAAAGCCCAGTTGGCTTCCTACTCAACAACCAGCAGTTTAAATATAATAATGTAGAAATGTAATATCACTACCATGCCTATAGTATTATAGCACAATTAGTATACATGAATACACATACATTGCCAGTCAAAAGCCTATAAAATTCTGCACAATGACTCATTAATATGAGTGAGGTGTGTTGGAGGAAGGAAACATAAAAAATCTGCAGGATTGTGGCCCTCATAGACCAGAGAAGGACACTCGTACCCTACATTTATCGTCGATATAAAGGAAAAGTTTGGGTCCCAACACTAACTCCTGTGGGACACGAGAAGTAATAACTAAATGATCAGAACAGTATAAACTTCACGAATGGGCTCTATGCCCAACTCCGCGACTTTAATGACTGAATGAACTGATTCATCTCTGTAACCACAACGGCAATGGCCAGATACACCTGGATTAATCAATTTGTTCAGTAATGAAAGGCAGGGAGTAGTGAAGCTGTGCATAGAGCCCATTACCTCCTGTCATTATATTTATTCTTTTAATGTGACAGTAATGTTTTAGCCACAATGGTATAAATTATTTTTTATTCTTTTGGGTAAATGCAATTTGCTGACTTTAAGTAATGATCTTTAAAAAAAAAATTGGATTCTCTTGTCGTGCTCATGTGCATGATTTTTATTGTTGGACACATCAGAAGTGTTCAACAATAAAGAAGTAAAAGTTCCTTTTCAATGTGATGGTGTACTCATTTTTAGGCATGTCTTTCAATAAGTTTTTTATCAGTTATAATTTAATACATAATTATAACCTCTTATTTCAGCATTGGTGTTTAGGTGGGAAAAATTTTTTACCACAGGGAAAATTTCTGGTTTCCTAAAAGCTGCTGCTTTATCTGAAGAGTCAACGCACATTCTTACCCATTTTTCTTATCCAGTTATTTTTATTTTCATTCCCTCTGAGTGAAATGATCTCTGCTCTCAGCCACAGTCCCCTCCATTACACCTAATAAGGTGTCATATAATTTCATTCCATGCTTCACTTGTCAGAAAGGGCCTCCAATCCTACTCCAATTTTGAGTTTTAATAGATATTAGTCCTTAACACTCTCCTCACAATTAGGCCTCCCAGTTTTGCTCTTAATGAAAATCAGATTAAGACATATAATCTAATTACAGTCCATATTAATTTACCCTCTGATACTCTCTGTCTATTGCTCTCAGACGCTATTTGCCACAATCAGTTATGCAGCCCGTCGGTTTGTCTATCAGGACCCTCACGGTGTCCATGTGTGGCCGATCACGGTAGGGTTTCTATTTAGAGCATTCAGACTGAAAAATATGATGCAGCTCTGCACCGCTGAACCTCCTCGTGACACTTTTAAGGACAGTAAATGTCAAAAGAAATGAAAATTATGGTGAAGGAAAAAAGTTAATCTCGTAAATTAATTCAACCTACGGGATGAAATGACCCATTTAGACTTGTAATTTAGAAATGAACTTCTCTCTCTCTCTATCTTCAGTTTTTGTCAGTTTTATCGTGACTACATGGTTTGGATTGAGCCATGAAGTAGTGTTGGGCTGATAAATTCTGAGCATATCTGCGGACGTCGTTTCATGGGAGAAATGCCCTTATCAGACCCTTTTGATGTACAAAAATACCCCAGCAAGGTTCAGTCTGAATGGTTTGCCTACATGGTTATTCTTTTATAACAAACCATGTTTTTGTAATTAATGCAATGTAATTATCACCATAATTAGCAAGTGACCTCCCTTTTGCTAACTCGGTATGAGCATTGATATGTTTTAGAGAGCCGTCGCTCTGACCCAAAACTTTATCTAAGATGAGAGGAAGAAGTCTTGAACCACAATGATTCAATCAGTTTCATCACTTCAGAGAGAAATGATTAACTTCTGCTACTAGACCACTAGCTTCCTCAATGAAAGATATTATATGGAAAATTGATGGGGATTTTAACTTGCACCCACATGCCCCCCTCCACCACCACCTTATTAGATTCAACCGCGTAGAATCAAAGTTATCTTCAGAAAGAAATCTGATCTTTGAAGCATTGCTCGCTTTCACGCTTCTTTTTTTTTCTGCTCTTCTCGTCTTTGTCTCCTTGCATGTTTCAGGCTTTGAGACAGCCAGGTCTTTCGCTCTTCATGGCGCCCATGTGATCCTGGTGTGTCGAAATCTGTCCCGGGCCAGCAAGGCTGCCAGCCTCATACAGCAGGAGTGGGTAAGTCTAGCAGGCTTTTTCACACCCATTTTATTTATTTATTGGTGTTAAACCTAAAAGGTCCAAAATCTAATTATCGTTTTCCACAAATGGACATGAACCAACAATGAGCCGATCCCGTGACAATGAACTCAGCCTGTGTAGCCTAAGCATAGTACGATAGACTGCATTTTACTGAAGGTTGCACTTTTCTTGTCATTTTAATCACTTAAAATGCTTTACAGTGCAAAACAGACACACATACACACACACACATACACACACACACACACGCACGCCTACATTAATGCAGCACTTTTTATCCGTGGTCACATTTTTGTACCAGTGAATGCATCAGCAGTGGGGTTTGGTATCATTTTTGAACTACCAACTTTCCATGCAGCAGTTTATTCCTTCTGTCATAAAATAAAATAAAATAAATATATTCTTATGTAACTGGTCTAAAAAAACAAAAACAAAAAACAAAAACTGCAATTGTTTGCAGAAAGAGAAAAGAAGTCATCAGAACATTTTGAGTTTGGGACTGAAAGCTTCTGTACTTTTATCCTCCTAAACTCTGTTTAACTCTTTAAATAGAAAAGAAACCCTTTCAGGATGAATACGAATATCTCTTCAGAACAATGCAATTGTAGTTTTAAACTTTATCAAATCTGAGCACAGTATAGGAACTTTGTCTTCACAAAGGCCAGCTCTGACAAAGTGAATTAGAACTAAATAACAGAGTTTTAGTACAGATACTGTAGTTCAGGCAAGGTTTCCAAAAATGACCATTAGGGCACCATCAAAGTTCACCCAATGCACCTCAGGTTTGAAAAGATTATAAATATTGTATAATTGTATCCATTTCAAGACACTTTGCTTGAACTACGCTACCAGTCAAAAGTTTGGACACACTTTCCCACTGGATTTAATGGAAACGGTATTTAAACTGGTACTGTACAAGGTCTCAAGAGCAATTGCTGAATCCCAGATTTTAGGTTTCACCATCCTGGAAGAAGCAAGATAACTCCTTTTCTGTACTAAGGGGGCTGTATGTATGCTGCAAAACATTTTGGAGATAAAGCAAATCAGCTCAGTTCAGCTTTATTTGTATTGCACCCACTCATACATGACAATTGAATAACAGTTTAGCTCAGGAAAACCAACAGATCCCAGGTCATGGAGAGCTTTATATGTATGGAGAAGAATTTTGAAACAGCCTTATAATCAGGACTTGGAGTCCAATCTTGAAGTAACTTCAGTCATTTTACTTTCTATAGATCATTTCCGTATTATGTTGAATTTGTTCATTCTAAGGCAAGTGACCCAAACTAAAAGGATGAGATTGTTATACAGTGGTGGATAAAAATGTTTTCGGACACCCTGTAAATGTACACAATCACAAATAATTTCAAATTAAAGAATTTTTATTGCTTTTTCCAGGTTTTTTTGTAGTGTTTTTATTGTATTTATTGTTTTTTATTCTTTTGTATGCATTCTATTATATCTTTTGCAAATATTGTACACTGCTTTGGTACAATATTCTTGTTTTAAATGTGCTAAGAGAAAATGGACTGGAATGGATGAGATTTTTTATATCAAATGCATGTGGTGTTCGAAAACTTGTTCCACCACTGCATGTCCACACATTAGAGGGAGACTTTTTTCCACCCCAAAATGACAGTAATGTGAAATTGTTTTTGTTTCGTGCCTCACCATTCTCAGGGACAATGAGAAAACTCGTGTCTGACTGCAATGCAAAAGTTAAATGGAAGGAGGCAGGGGGAGAAAAAGTGAGAGGGCATCTGATAATTACCTGAGATTATTGCTCTAATATCGCTGCGCTTGTGACATGTCCCCAGATTTACGAGTGTGGGAAAATAAACAAGCGAAATGTGGGTGCTGGAGCAGAAAGAATAAGCCATTAGCACCGGGTTGATTACAGAGAGCAGGAGTTGAAGATGGAGGAGAGTGAGTGCTCGGCGCAGATATGAGGAGAGAAAGTGAGAGGGAGGGAGACAAACGTCTCTGAGCGCGAGTGAGATCTGCAGTGTTTAAACTCGACAAAGTCTCTAATTGAAGTATGCCCCTGGGGCTGTCAGTGCTGCGCCACAGTGTGAAATCCACCACTTTGTTTTTTAAACGAGGGAGGAAAAACTCGGATCCAAGTTCCACGTTTTGTCTTGCAGCTGATGTTCGAGCGTCACACCTGCAACCGTTTCATCCAACACCTTAAATATCGGTCAATGAACAATGAAAGATGCTGATAATTGTGAGCTTTGGATCATTTTCTTGTCCAATGCAGGAATTTTCTGCAAATTGAACACCTAAATGAAAAATGTTTGGTATAGTTTAAATGGACCCGGGGTTGTAAATCAGCCTCTTCGAAGGCCTGTCCATATTTCCCTTTTCAGGAATCCTCCCGTTATAGGCTAATGAATAAAAGTCACAATATCAGAATAAATCTTTGCCGCAAATTCTCCCCTCTGGCGACATTATTAATAGATTCAGGAGAAGAATAGAGAGGAGGATTAATCTTTAAGATGATGGATGGACTCTGCTTACCTTCCCATGCTCCCGTGTTAAGGTCATTTTGATAAAAGGGAGTATTTTGGGGTCCTCTGTACAAAAGGTCACCATATCTACTTCCAGGTTCCTTCCAGAGTTCCGCTCCGGCTGCCAGGAGTGGAACTGCTGTCCCGATTGCACCAGACCTCTGACCTTCAACTACCTGCTTACTATTACTCTGAACTCTCTCTTTCTCCAACTGTGGCTCTGTGTGGGCCCGCGTCGCCGCTCAGAGGTGAGAGTGATGGCTCACTCGCAGCGCGGGGCGGCGCGGGTTAGCGCAGCAGCGTGTACTGACAGTAGGTGTAATAGCGGGGTCGCTGATGGATAATGGGCAGGTCAGAGCGTCTAGGAAGCACAGGGTCAGAGGACTCATCCTTCCCGTCTAATCATACGCTGGTCTGCTACAGTACAAACAGAACAAAACACTTAACAGAAGATTCCTGGAAGGGAAAAGTCTGTCCTGTACTTTTTAACCAACCTTTAACTACTCAGGAGTATTTATTTATTTTCATCTTTAATACATTTAGCATATGTTTTTTTAAGCTAAATCTTAAATATGAAATTAGAATATAGTTTTTATGAGTCTATGTGAGCAGGATGTGTTGTTTCTCTGGCTCTGCTGGAGTTGTGAGGTAAAAGCCCTCCAGCAGGCTCATTAGGGGAGTTGAGAGTGGCGGAGTGGGGATAAACATTTACTGTATGATTGTGTTTTACAATAAGCCTGATGCTGGCTGCCTTCATAGGGTTCAAAAAGGCCTCTTGTTACAGGCTGGGATGGAGCCTCAGTAAAACCAGGATATTAAGCGGCAGATGTGGGGCGAGAGAGTCAAAGCAGGAACAGGAAATGGGGAAGGGAGAGAGAGCAGTATGATATGTTATGGAAGAATAATAAATAGATAAATGACAGTTTGTAGCTTATTATTCTCTTTTTAGATTCCTCCTGGAGCTCTGCAGTGAAAACCTTTCAACTCCACTACTATTGGCCTTTATCCGTTTCCCATTCCTCTCACAATACCGGCAGGTTAAGTTGCTGGTTAACAGCTAAAGTGTTGCCTGCATGCCAGAGATTTATTTTGCCTGATTGCTTCTGAAATTATGCTTATCTTCCGTTCCAATCTGCTCCTCGGAGAGCTTTAATGGACTCCCCTGAGAAGCAGCCCGTTGCTCGGCGGGCCATCCAAGGCCCTTGGCCTCTGAGTAGAATACAACACCCGAACACACACATGTTCCACCGTCTTATTTGTAATTTCATTCCCCCTTTTTTTCTCTTTTAAATCCAAAATACTCATTTCCCTTACTGCCCCTTTCTACAACACATGCTAATGAGATGCTTTGTAAGGGCGTTAATTAGCGAGTTAGTCGCTGATTGCTGTGCTTGTTTTTGTTTTGTGTGTGTGCGTGTGTGTGTGTGTGTATGTGTGTGTGTGTGGTGGTGGTGGGGTATTAATATGGCTGCATGCCGCTGAGGAGAGTTCTGTCAGGGTCTGCTCTGGAACCAATTAGGCTAAAGCTCGGTGTCCACCGAGGCTGCTGGGAGAAAAAAGCCTGCTGCTTGCAATGTCAAGCAGCAACATTAACACAGGCCAGAGAGGCAGAGCGAGACAGGCAGACAGAGAGCTGATAAGCAGCGGTCATTCACCGGCAGACGGACTGCCTGGCTCGGAGAGGGAAACAGTTCCTCTGCTGAATATGAAAACCGAGCTCGGATGCACTTACAGCCTCCAAACAAACTGCTATCGTCAGATTTTTCCCGTCGTTCTAGCATTTTATTCTCTATATAAGATATCCGCCATATTAATTTCAAGGAGACGCGACGGTCCTTTCTAAGAATTTTCTGATTTCAGGAGAGATGTTTTGTAACATATATGGAGAGCAGCAACCTTCCTGACGCACCTTCTAACCGATATACACCGGCCTCCCTGCTCCTGCTGTATGATTTATAAGAGAATATCACGTGTTTATGCGTCATGGCCTATATACAGCCATATGAGGTGGGAAAGTTTGCGATGGAGTCCCAGAAAACTATTTCCTCATACAGCCGTGCTTGTTCTCATACATGCTTTTAGACCTTTTTCTGCCACCCTGACTCCAACTTTAACCTGAATCAGTCTGCTACGGCGAGGGAAAGTGTCGTACGTGTGTGTGTGTGTGTTATGAGTTAATTTGCTTGGTGGATAACCTTGCGTGTCAGCCTGACAGGCCTCGCGCCCCGCCGGCCACCGTGCCATGCCACGCTGCAGCCACGCTGCTCATGTTGAGGCCAACAGGAAGTGACACATGTGAAACGCTGACCTGGTTGCATTCAGGCCCCTCCAGGCCTCAGGATGCTGCTCTTTTTTGTCACCATCCCTCTATCCCCCCTTGCACCATGGCTTTAATTTATACATTTTTCTTTTTTTTTTCCTCACCGTTCAGAAAGGCCTCAAAAGATGCGCCCTCTCCGCTCACCTTCCACTTTTTTTCCCCATCTTCTTTTCGCTCCCAAAACGATTGAGGAAATTAAAGCCCATTTCCCAGGACCGTAGCCCTCTCCTGCTCTTTCCCAGCGTCCACTAAGTCGTAGTCGCTTGTTTTTCTCTATAATTTCACAACCGCTTTAAACGTCTCAACGTCTTCAGCGAGCAAATTTTCTTCACTTCTGTTTGAAAAAACAAGGTTACAGCATTAGATGCACCTGCTCCCCCGGCTCCCCCTGTTCTCCCAGTCCTCTCCTCAGATGCGTCCACTAAATCACTGAAGGAGAGGTGTGTCGTGTGTGTCCCCCCCTTTTTTCCAGGATGCCTCATTGTGCAAATCGCTCTCTTTTCTCACATATCAGTACAGTGTGTCTGCTTCTCCAGGGAGACTTTACCATCTTTCTCTATTTGCTTGTTTGTTTTCAACTCGCTGCCTGTCGTTGAACTGGGAATGAAAGAGGCTTCATGTTCCCGACTGCGTTCCAGCTCGACGTGGCACAGAGGAGAGCAACAAAGGAAGGATTGAAATTTGAGGAAGAAACTTTTTTTTTTCTTTCCAAATTCACTCTGCTCTGATTTCACCAAAAAACGTGTGTTTGGAAATCCACCAGGTTCTTACTGTAACAGGACCGAGTATTTCCTTCCATCCCATCAGAGGCTGTTCCAGTGCATCTTGTGGGAATACTAAAGGAGCCTAAGTGTATAGACTGCAGGTATAAAAGTGTAATAGTTGAGTACCTTGAAGTTTTACACTAGTAAGCATTTTGCGTGTGTGTGTGTGCGCGTGATTGTACATCTGTGCAACACACTCCAAAAGTCCATCGCATGTGCACACTTATGTGCACACACATGGTGTGTATTTAAATGCTTGATTATGCATTTTGCATAGCTTTGGGACATGCATCACTCTTCCCAGACTGCTAATAAAGTGACCAGGGAGATGGGGAACCTAAATGAATCCTAAAGTGCCTGGCTTGCATTCCTCACTCTCTCTCCCTCTCCCTCACCGCTCTGCTTAGTTATTCCAGGCTGCCGCGGAAAGCTGCGCGCCGCCCGCCTCTGTTCCTCCTTATGTCTGTCTGCTGCAGCCAGGTGCTCCGTCTCCTGAAGAGGTGTGGCCTGCCCCCTAATTGCCTGGACCACGGTGAACTATGGGCAAACGCTCTGTGTGAAGGAGCACCGCCGAGGAATAATTTTGAATAAATCACATAGTTAGCCGCTTGATATTTTCTGCTAAATAAGCAGTTTGGCCGCCGTCTCACAAGGAGGTGTGAGCGTTAGAATGATGGGTCACTCGCCATAGGTCATGTTGTGGCGGATTTAAATGATTTAAATGATGTCACTGCCACTGAAGGGGACAGGTTGAGGAAGGATGTGTAAAGCGGCAGCTCTTTGTTGTTTGAACCTGACAGATTCTCATCCCTCTCTCTTTCACTCCCCCCTCTGAAGGAGGGCCCACAGGCCTGGGAGGAGGGCTTCTTATGATGAGAGAGGTGAGAGGTTGCTTGGATCTCCTTCACTCTTTCTCTCTTCTCCTCTCTGCCAGCAGAGAATGTTTTTATTGAAGTCTGAGAAGTGCTGACCACGGACAGACGAGTCCAGCGCACGCTCTAATGTTTTAAATCAAGAGATGAGCCATTTGTAATAAGCTGCAGCCAAATAGACTGAGGCTTAGCTGCTATCTGCCAAACAAGCAAACACAGTAATGTTGATTGCAGAAACCATCTGGCAATGAGGCTATAACATTTATCTGCTATTATACCCAGCTCCTCTGGCATTTTTACTTCAGTTGGAAATGATCACAGGCTCTCGGATCCCATGATAAAGTTCATAGTAGATGCAAAGGGCTAATTAGATGTAATTCTGTTTTTGATGTCACCGTATGATTTAAAACGTCTGATGCCGCCTATCATCATCTTTCATAATCCATGAAGAGCGTAATTAGTTATGAGATGGGGACTTAATGAGTATGTGTGGGAGAATGTGCCTTACATATTCATGTCTGATTATTATTCACATATAAGAGAATAAAAAAGTCAACATGTCTGAAAAGGAAAGTGTAGATTTGTCGTTTGTTTTCACTCATTTAGTTCCCAGAAAACAACTATACAGAGGTTCTTGGACTTTTAGACTTTTAATTCTCTGATATAAATGTGCCATAAAACATCTTCAGGTTTTTGCAGAAGACCTGACACAGATTTAGAGCACATAGATTGAGGATCTTCAGTCCTGGTCCTGGAGGGCTGGTTTTCTTGCCAGTTTTAGAAGTTTTCCTGCTACAACACACCTGATTTAGACTCTGAGCTTGCAGTGTGTTGCAGCAAGGAAACTTCTAAAACCTGCGGGACACCGGCTCTCCAAGACCCAGACGGAGGACTTCAGACCGAAATGAACTAGATAAGTATATTATCTTTGACCTTCAGCTCTGCGATGCTGGTTTGCTTCCTCACATAAGTACTTGCTTTGTGCCCTTCTCACAACCTGGTGTCAGATTTCTTAGGGTCCAGACTTCTTAGTTCTCCATTATCACAATGATTTTGTGCTTAGACCATAGACTGTAAAAAGAATGGACAAACCCTTAAACCACGTGACCCATAGGATTGTATTGAGCTGAAGTGATGCACATTGGGCGTTTCCTTCCTCCGCCATCTTGGCACCGTCACGAG
>JAVQJG010273289.1:0-24302 GCA_036024015.1 Craterocephalus amniculus
ATTTCAAACTGAACCTTAAGAATGTCAAAGATTGGAGTTTTAAGTGATTTTTAATGTGATATGGTTGATGGTGCCAGATGGAATCTGTCACTTTAGCTGAGGTTGAATAGAATATTGAATACAACAGTCACAATGTGGAAAACAGTTTTTGTTCAGATAAAGATGAGATCTGTTGTTTTTCATACCACCCAGCAGGACTCAGTTTGTAGAGATATTTTGCAACCAATATTGTTCAGATACAAATATTTTTGATGTAATACATCATTGCATATCAAGTAGCCATAATGTTTTCCCAACTAATTGTGCCAATGATTAAGTGATGATGAAAGAAACAAGAATATTTCAACTAATTTGAAAAAGTTATTTAAAGGTAAAGTTGCTTGAACACAACATTAATTATAAGTTAGGAGCTTAAATTTGGTTCCTCAAACTTTCTCATGTCTTACATGAGATGCAGGCGTTCATTTGAGATGTTGTTTTAGAGTCCGACAGCATGGGAGACACAAGAAATCACGTCTGTTTAGTCAAATCAGGAACGCTTTCATGATTGTTACATGCGTCACTGTGAGATTGGTTTTGACCAAAACATTTAGTTTTAACCAGTTTAATAGAAAATCACTGTGTCTGAAAAGGGCTCAAGTACAACCACACCCTGCAAACTTCAGTTCAAAATGTCACTGTGTGATGCTCACAAGCTTCCTGAGTGTTTACCAGTGAAGGTTGAGCAACTCCTTGAAGTGTGTCCATGACGAGGAATGTGAGTCTATTAATAGCTGTGGAAGTAACAGTGGAACTTACATCCACAGATGAAGCCGGGTGAGTAAAGTGGCATTTCAGAACTGTTCATCTAAAGGAAAAGCTGTAATCTTACAGATGACATGTGGTGCTGTACGCCGACTTGAGGCAAGCTGGTCTGCTGTCCTTCACACTGCAGGTTCGCTTTATGTCACAGCTCCACCAAGTACGAAAACATTACGCCAAATGAGCCGTTTTCATCAAATAAAAGCAGGACAGGGTTTTAGACTTAACTATTGTGTTTTTTTGCCTTTAACAGAGCATCTGAGGACAGATAATACTGTTTAACAAGCTTTATTTAACTACTCTTTATTTTAAAGCAAAGTTGAACATTTAGAAAGGAGTCTGGTTTCAGACTTGCGTTGCGGATCACGTGTGGTAGAGTTGGCTTTTCAAAGAGAATCGCCTGCCCGCAGACATTTTCATGTACAGCTCAACCTTCAGATAAGGGGAAATGTTTGGGATTGTGCATTCAGGCAGAACGATTTGCTGCAACATCTCCGCTCTCAGAACATGGAGGCTAGTCGGTAAATATTTGTTACAGCAACAACGTAAGAGAGTAGAACGTTTGTCTGATTGCTAACAGTATCATAGGCAAAGTCTGCAACATACTTCTTTCAGAGCAAAGCTGAAAGGGGCTTAAGTGGCAAACTTTTGGTATTCTACCATGTTTTCCTGCACAGTTGATTGGTAAACATCAACATATTTGGCATCCATAATGTCAAAGTTATCTCCCTAAAAAATAGCTTTCATTTACTATAATTTATTTTGCACTCTGCACAGGAGTCACGTTTAGCAGCATCTTATCAGCAAAAGTACATTAATTCAACAACTTCACCTTAGTTGCTGAATCAAAGATAGCCTACAGTTTATTGTATTAACACATAGGTGAAGTAGATGGTGAATTATGTTAAATTTTGAATGGAAAACTCTACCTATCTCCTTATAAATGGAAAAAAAAACAGCAAAATTGCCGTTCTGAATGTTTCCTTCCTCCTTCTCTCTGATAGTGTACTTACATTTTTCTAAATTTGCACCACTTCCAAAGGCCCATTGCTTAGTTTCAGTGTCAGCATCATGCTTTCTGACTTTCTCATAAGGCTTTAGGGACTTTTCCTCTTTCTGACAAGAACTCATTAAAACATGTTAACTAGAATGATTTAGAAGCTACGCATCCATCCATTGTTTATACTCACTTATCCCAATGACTGGTCATTGGGGGGCTGTAGTGTATCCCTGCCTACTTTGAGCTCTGTCCAGCAAGTTAAATCAGTGTGCTGTCGACTTTTACTTTATTTCTTCCTTGGTTACTTTCTTTTTCTTCTTAGTTCCCTCCAATAACATCCTCTTACTGTAACTGAATCAGCCATGGTGCATTTTCAAAATGGCTAGTGTGTCGATATCCCATTGGTGTAGTGTGATACTTTTTCATAAAGTTAATCACAGCTGTCATGTGATGCCCATGGGCTAGAAAAAAAACAAGAAAATGAAGTGTGAGCCTTGAGCCCTGGTACGCTGCAGGGCATGCTCCTGGAATGTACACAATTATTGTCTGTGCTTACGACTTGTTCTGATGTTACACTAAGTTTTAACTTTGGGAACTTATGCAGCGGTGCTTGAAAGTACCTTGCTCTGTGCTGACAGATCCTCCCTCTGTTAAACAAACAGACTGTACTGGCCAGATAAGCAAAACCTCAACTGAAATGTAATATACTGTATTGTTGACAAAAAGAAACAAAAATTCACTTTTTTATTTCACTACTGTCTGTTTTACAGCATGCATTTGCTTCTGTAGTATTCTAAATGTTTCATTTTTGAAAATGTTTAAGTTTGAAATGTATTTCATTGTTGTTGTTGATTTTTTTAAAGATTTTGTTTATTTATTTATGAACAAAAGAAACTTTAGTTTTTGTTTGTTTTCTTTTTGTTGCATTTTGTGTATAGTTTAGCTCAGGGAACCCTGTATTTTTCTTATATATACATAAAAAAACATATTTATAAATTACTTTGGTGGGTTGGATGATAGAAAAAAACGGAGAAGATGGAAAAAATCACATATTGTCATTTTTACTCTTTATATCCACACGCAGAACAATAGTCATGGTACCTCCTCATGCAGGTCATCTGTCTGGTTCCTCAAATGAATAGAACTGTAGACTCACAGTAGATCTGTTCTGGAGATACTCTACGGTGTGCAGGGGGAGCATTACCCCCCAGCACATCCTGGAGATATGGGATCACTTCTTACCCCATAAGCTTATTTCAATATGTTTGTCTAGTCAAGTGGAAGCCATGTGTGTGTAACTAGCACACCTGTCAGAAGCTGAATCTCAAAACAAGAGTGAAAAAGAGATAATTGTTAATAATTTTAAAAGTCTTTTTGGGGCCAATTCCACAAATGCATTATCCGTAAAGTTAGACCGCCCTGAAAATGTAATCAAGCTTTGCTATTATGTACAACACATTAACAATTGGTATTATCAAAGGGAATAAACAAGGGACCAAACAAATATTTCCTCACTTTTCGTTTTTTACACTTTTTGCATTTCATCCAATGCTGTTGAGTTTTGGACCCTTGAGGCCACCGTACAAACCATTCAAACAACAAGTGGTACCAAGCAGATGGTCACTAAAAAAATAAGAAATTGTGGTTGTAGGGTAGACACTTTAAACTATACATTACGACCTGTTTTCAAGGTCTGTAGAGCGATTTGCCTTAAACAATATTGCACGTCCAGACAAAAACCAACGAACAAACAATGGTATGCTTGTATCATGTGAAGGAGGCATATCATTAACACCAGAGATGTTACTGAAAGGGGCCAATCAACACCTGTTTCCTCTGTTATCACACTCACATGGAGAAAAAAAAAACTGTAATAGTAAATGTGACATTGAGTTAACCATGAATTCACAAGTAAACCGGAAACTATTTGAATTAGCTGCGTCGAAACTAACTCCCTTTCGGTACTGGGAGGCAGCTACTTTGGCCAACTAGGACAATCTTACGGCAAAGGCGGCCTTATATCAAGCAACAATAAGACGGTGACTGTGGTGCTTCCAAGCGAGTCATCTCCAGCAGCCAGGCTAGCTATCATTATCTGTTAAAGAGCCTCTGTCCCTATGGATCATCATTACGAGGCGCATTAGAAAATACTTTGATTAAACTCCGCTAATCCAGCGCAGACAGCTGCAGTCCATTCACAGCTGCCTAATCTCCCCGCCACTAAATACCACCGAGACAATGGGCAACAAATGACAACTTACGTGAGAGAGAGGGAGAGAGAGAGAAAGGGAGCAGGGGGTGAGGCTGAAATAAAGGAGGGAGAAAACAAAAGAAAAGAGGGAGAGCCTATCAAAGGCGGACGGTAAACAGTGCTGATGGTAAACCGTATCATGCCAAGGATGGTTGATGCTTTCTCTGGGATATAAAAAAGAAACAGAGGGGGGGGGGGGGGGAGGAGGAGGACTCAAAGAAAGAAGGATTTTGAGGTACAGGAGTTTTAGGGAGGGAGTGAAAAGGAGATGGGTGAGAGAGGGAGCCGAGGAGTGTGATGGAGTTGCGTCTCCCCTCAGCTGGCAGATGAAATGTTGCGCTCGGAGGAGAGATCTCTTTCAGCGAGACTACAAACAAGGCAAGGGTGCTGATGGGAGCCGCTGCAATCAAGATGAGAGGAGAGTACAGAGAGAAAGAGAGAAAAATGAAACTACTCCTCAATGGTACAAATCACCGCGGGGAGGTTATCAGGGCCGTCGGCAATCACTATAATGACAACATGGTGTGACATGATAGTTACAGCACTCAAAGAAAATCATTCGGCTGGGCTGGGGAAGAGATAGGCAGGCGGGCAGCTTCATAAATACTGGTCTGGCTCGGGGAGTGTGAGTATGCGTGTGTGTGTGTTTGTAGCGGAGTATTTAAGTCGACTGGTGTGTAGTTGTGGAGTGGAGGAGGATGAGCAGGTGAGTGTGTTGTGATTGTGTGGGATTGGAGAGGAGGAGTGACCATACAGAGTTGTTTGTTACCATGATGAACGGTTTCTCTGGCTTTTTTTTGTTATCAGATGTTGCATGTTATGTGGGCACACACACACATCCACGGACCACATTAAATATGACATGCTGTATAATGCAATTTCCAAGTGCTACTACGTTAATCAGCAGTTACGGTCCAAAGTTCCCAAGGAATTTAGGTGATAACTTTGTCTAAGCAGGTTTTTGAAGCAATTTGCAATGTTTCTGTTGTCCAGGTGAAAAAATCATGCTGTATTTATTAGTTATCTGACCAGACAAGTTCTTACAAAGTTTTTCATATAAATCTGTGCCACTGAACTAAAATTTCATAAAAAAAAAAAAAAAAGTTAAATGATAAAAGAGTCATAAATGTTCAGAATTTTACAATGAAAAATCAGAAAACGTCAGGGTGCTATATAAAATACTATTTAAAACAATTGAAAACCAACTGATTATTTACATGCAATTAGGTCTTTGTTTATTCTAAGAAAGAAATATGAAGACAATACTCAGGATGCCAAGTTGTGATCTCATCTCTGAACAAGTGCAACAGTGTGGACTTGTTGCATTTTTCTTTCCAGAATTCTCCACACATTCTACATTAGGGATGCTTCAGACTGCAGACAAGCCAGTCCACTACCTGCTACCCCCCCACCCCCACCCCCCCAGCCATGTCTTTGTCATGTGTGCTGAATTAGCTTTGACATTGTCTTGTTCAAAAATGCATGGATGTTCCTGGAACAGATGTTGTCTTGAAGGCAGTATGTTGCTCCCAAACTGTAGTGAACATTTCTGCTTTAATGTTGCCAACATGGAAACAGGAATGAGCTTTAGCCCCAAACGTTAAAGGAAAGGAAAAGTTGACCAGTGGTAAAACCACTGGGAGAGTTTTTGAAAATCAACTTTAAAAAATATTCACATTGCAACAGTTTATCGAGGTTGAGCTTATTCAGATGCCACCTTTGATTCATGAATTAATGACGGCAACTTTATAAATAATGGACGACAAACTTGATATAGTTGTCTGTTGGATCTTAGATCTAGGTTCAGCCTAACTGTTATTGAAGAGATCTAATTAAAAACCTTAAAACCAAATTTGATTTTTCAACTTCTCACACTCCTCCCAGATTGCAGAGATTGATCAGTCCTATGCGGTCCAAAAGTTCAGGTGACGCAAAGAGGGAATAAAGCTCTTTTTCAGTTGTTGCCACCAAACTGCCCAATTTTCTTGTTCTCTGTGTATTCAGAGATACTATTCTGCATGCTTTGGTTGGAACCAGAGCTTATTTGAGGTACTGTTGCTAACCATTTCTGCTACAACCGCTGAGATATGACATCAACAAGACATTCAGGTCCAGACAACTGCTGTTCACTGGATATTTCTTCTTTTTTTATACCATTCTCTAAACCCTAGGATGGTTGTGTGGGAAAATCCTGGTAGATCAGTAGTTTCTGAAATACTCATACCAACACCTATGCCACATTCTAAGTCACCTAAATCCCCTTTCTTCCTCATTCTGATCCTCAATGTGAACTTAAGCAAGTCCTCATATCTACAGTATATCCCTTAATGTACTACGCTGCTGCCATGTGATTGGCTGATTAGCCATTTGTGTAACAAGATATTTAACAGGTGTGTGTAATGAAGTGACTGCCGAGTGTGTAAGCCATTACTGAAGTGGAATATCTTGCTAACAGGAAAGTGTGGAGTTTTAGTCACAGCTACATACAGATGAATATATTAACAGGCAAATTCAATCTGAAACCACCTGGTCAGTCCATTTCTTGGAGAGAGCAAATATTATTAACATTTTGTACACTGTGGATGTGTGTAGCTCTCAGAGTAATTTTCCTGAGCCATGCTGAGGTGCTTCTGGATGAATCATACATGGACATGCTCACAACCCCCATGCTGGGGAATAATGAGACCCAATGAAGTGAGGAATATGAACCCACCTCATCTACAGCACCTCTTTCTTACACTGCCTCCCTTCCTTCTTTTTTAAAATTCAGCCCCTCCACCCTCTCTCCTCTGCCTCGTTCTCATCACCTTTCTCTTCTTTTCTTCTGATCTCCCTGCAAAGGTGTGCAGTACAGCGGTGAGGCGCCTATTTGCTGTGTGAGCACGCATGTATTATTACACATGCGCCCTGCGTGATGGCGGGCAACGGGCTGTGCGACGGATTCGCCGGCCACGGTTGTTATGCAGACGGATGATTGCGCTTGGAAACAGAGAGGGGCCGGGTTAATGTGGCTCGGCTTCACGTCAGAGAGGCTGCTGGCAGGGGTCAGAGGTCCGATGATGAGAAAGCACAAAGCTTGCGCCTGACTTCTCTCTCTCTGTTTGTGTGTGTGGGCAGCGCAGAGGTCAGGATGGTAGGAAGAGTGAGTCACTGCAACCACACAGGCCTACACACACAAACAATAAGCTCATGTACAAGACGAGATTGCACTTTGATGCGTGCACATCCGAGCGCACTAGACCTTCGCTGTGGAGCATCATGGATTTTATTTATTGAAAATTTAATCTAAAACAGTTTGAAGCCCACAGGAATGAGGGAAGAACAAACTTTACTAAAGAGTGCTACTTGAGGAAGTCACATTTTAACTGAACTGCAAAACTGACTCTAATCCATAGAGGTAAACCTAAAGCGGTGGTTGCCAACCTGAGAAACACAACCCTTGTTTGATCCCGAATAAATAAATGAGGTAGTGTCTGAATATCTGTGAGTCCACGATATTGATCAGGCAGTAATTATGCCTGAATCTAAACTGATTGCAAGACAAACACACAGACAAACGTATACAATAAACTCAAATAAGTAGCAAAAAGGCCAATGTTTGCATGCGATTCCCATGAAAACCAAAAGCCAGCAACTTTTTAACCTTGAACACAAGCTTCTCTTGGATCCACTCTCCAAAGTCACTCCACTGCAACAAAAGAAAAGAAGCAAGCTATGTTTTTCCATATTGAGGTCATTTACCATGCAATAAACAGACCTACTCATCCAAAGTAACCCCGGTCACTTCTCCCCTCTCTGCCCCTCCCCAGGCTTCCTGCAATCATGAAAATGATCACTATCTCTGCAGCAGCCTCCGCCAGTGTCAACCGGAGTACGGGACTATGCTGTGCTGAGACAGTATCAGTCAGAAGCCATTTACATAATAACAGCTCATCATTCAAAAAGGTCCTTTTATTTGCAGCACAACAGAAAACTGTCAAGATGTCACCCTCGGTGGGGTCCTGAGCTCCACAGTGGTAAAGAGCGGAGGACTGGTTTGATTGTGGTTGGTGGGAGACAAATGGTCAAAAAATATAAAAGTGGACAAAGAAAGGCATCAAGATGGCAGAGAAAAGGAGGACAGTGTACTTCAGTGGGAGGTGAGTAATTTGAAAAATGTTTGCACCCTTACATCAAGAACCCAAGTAACCCACTAATGCATTCTAAACCTGAGTTAACTCAGTCCATATATTAGTATGACGCAGAAACATCTCTTCCACCAACTATTGTTCCTTACCTTAAAGCTGCGCATGTTGCATTTCAACCAAGAAGTTTGAAGTAGCTGTGTATGTACTGTACATTTGTCATCACAGCTCTGTACCTGCAAAGTGATGGTGTACCTACATGTAAAATAAAGGTTTTTCCACACAGGTCGAAATATGGCTTTTGAGAACAATGAGAGAGTGTTTGACCAACATTCGGTCCTATGTCAAATGGCTCTGCAGGAGAAGCAGATTTTAATCCACTTTGGCTTACTCAATAGGAACACAAGACCTTGGTGTGCACACCAATTGCCCTTAAATCAAGAGATAATCATACATAGTAGTAAGCTAAAAATCTACTTTAGCAGCAAATTTACTTACCTTTTGTTCTTATACTCTCAGTGGGATGGTGACAAAGGAGGAGAAAAGGCAATGTAAAAGATCAGATAGTGACCTCTGTCTTGAGTTCGCTTTCCCTCTATCTGTTGATGATTTGACGCCAGCTTTAAACTCTTGATTTTAAATACTTGTTAGGACACTGCTATGGTGTCAGCACTTAATAGATGGCGTGCCGGGTGGCTACCTTTTATCACCTATAGGAAGTGCTGGCATTTCACTGAACGAACATGACCCAGAGATGAATAGTTGTCATATCAGTGTCAAACCTGCATCGACTCAAGTGGTTTATTAAAAGAAACAAATGAGACAGACCTTTAGTCCAAAGAGAATAATTTCCCTTTGTAAGTTTTATTTAAGGGGGGAAAGACAAATTTAATAATTTCAATATGTGTTGACTTAGACTATGCTTCTATTACAATAACTGAATTATAAGGATGCATTTACTCCATCAGGAATCAGGTGCCTATACAACCCAAAAGGAGATGCTTTGATTTTTTGGTGTGTGTCAGAGTCCAAATAATATCATGCAAAAGAAATTCTGAATCTCTGTTTATGCCAATTAAAGGGATTTAAGACATTTTAATCATCCTATAGTCTGAAGCACCATGAAACTAAAAAGCACAGACATGAGGAACATATGCACCCGACTTAGTTTCTTCACACCTTCCAGTTTTTTGTGACAGGATATCACCGGCAGGCACTCGACCCAGGAGCAATTTCTCCTCATCTCTGCCGCTCCTCGCGGGCCTCTCAGCATCCACTCCTTCCTCAGACTTGCTCCTCCATGTTTTTTTCACCCTCATCGCCTCTCACATCATTTGACATCAAAGGGGCCGCGACGAGTCTCGCTGTTTACCCTCCCTAGCAGGCGCTCATTACAAAAACATCAAAATAAGCCATGCAGAGAGGCAGGGCGAATTAATGATCTCCCTGTGCCACCGGTGCCCTTCACCCCTTCCCCCCTCCCCACAATCCCTCTACCCGAACGGTGCCAGGCCATTTGATGCAGAACAAATACATGTGCAGGAAAACGTGTAGTTAGATGAAAACGCAAACATGCATATCCAGATACTTGCAAGCGCACACCCACGTTTTAGTGCCAAGGCCCGTGGCTGCTAACGACCATTCAATTAGTGGAAATTAGGGAGGCATTGTGAGGTCCATGCTGTGACCATTAGCTATTGGAGAGAAAGTACAAGGAGTGTGGGCCAGGATTAATCCCGCAAGAGGGAGATGGAGAACCTTGCAGGTCACCATCCAGGAGGGTCTCTTGGTTTTGAGACCAATGAGCCACCCCCCAGAATGATGATGACAAGACGATATGTTGGATAAAATCTGTTTTGAACTCGCCCTCATTGTAATTACGAGGTCCGGCGTGGGCTGGGCTGTGAAGATTGCTTTTTAAATCTTTCATTGCATTATTAGCGGCGTTATGCAGGGTGCAGTCGGTTGATTCAGCAGCAGAGCCAAACGCTCATTAGACAAGCAGGTTGAAGCGAACCCTCATTAGATCAAGTGATTTCATACAAATTGCTGCAGCACAAAAGCAAACCTGATTGTTAAATCAAAGTGCTTTGCCAATGCATTGTGACACAACGCATACATCAGCGTGTACAGGTCGCTCTGCAACACATGGCTTTTCCCATGCATGTAATGCTTGGTTTTTATATTTGAAATCAATTCCTAATCTAATCTATACAGCCCTATTAATAACTATTATAAAGCACTCCCCAGTCATGAATTAATCAGGGACTGGTAATTAGTGTAAAATTTAAATGCATGTTGTAAACCCACATTGAGTGTCTGGCACTAGATGGAGGTGCCAAGCCATTGCTGTACTAATTAGTTTGCAATTATGTTTAATAAGTTCTGTGGAAGCCAATCATCTTACAGTAAGGGAGCTGGGTTCTTCTGATGGAGGCATTGTGGAGCCAACACGGAGGACGCACCGATAAGCATCTTTACATGGTCTTCCCTTCGTCAAACTGGTTATCCCTGACTAGCTTTCCAGGGGAGTGAGACAAGCATCGCTTTCAGCTAGACATTTTCTCAAAGCAATCCATGCCAAAGAACTTGCCGCACTAGTTCTTGGTCATTTGAAAGTTTGGATACTTAACAAACACTTAATAAAAATTGGTGGAAGATCTGTTCAAACCCTTAGGACTACCTTGACATGGATGGCTGAGAATCTACACCAAAATCCTCTGAGTAGTTATTCTGGTATGTCACGAGAAAATCAGCTCTGGTGACAAGAGTTAAATTGGAGGTAAAATTACTACTACACCCTTGAGAGCAGGTAGATTTCTAATAATGTTCTAGGAAATGGCAAAGCTCTAAAATACTATTAAGTAAGACTTCAACCTTGAACCCCTTCTGGAGTCTCATTAGTCTGAAAGGTTAAAAGAATAACAGGACACAGAATGAGTACTGAACCAGTTCTGTGCACTTCAAAATACAGTCTGATGGTATGGCTGTGACAACTCCAACAGGATGTGCATGCATCATTGTGGAAGTATTGCATTTCACTTTATATCATAACTCTAAAGAAAACAAGTGAAACAGCCGACAAATAAACATTAGATGGATCAATTAAAGGTGCATTCACCAGCTACTTTAACAGAGTGGACTCTCTTTATCCTTCAGAACTGCTTTAATTATTGGTGTCATAGATCCAACAAGGTGTTGGAAACATTCATCAGAGGTTTTGATCCATATTGACATGACAGCATCTCACAGTCGCTGCACATCCATGATGAGAATCTCCCGTTCCAGCACATCCCAAAGGTGCTGAAAGATGAGATCTGGTGACTCTGTAGACCATTGTACTACAGTGGTCTCTTTGGAGAGATAAAGCTTTGAAACACAGTGGATTATCCAGCTGGATGTAGCCATCAGAAGATATTACACTGGAAGAAACATGGTTAGCAATAATAGTTAGATAGGGTGTGTTTTGAAATTAAGATCAGTTGTTACTAGGGGGATTTGGACTATGTAAATTCAGAAGAGAACAGGATGATCTTTAACCTGGATTTAAATTAACTGAGTGTTTCCGCTGATCTGAGGCTTTCTGGGAGTTTGTTCCACACACATAGAACACAAAAGCTGAAAGCAGCTCCTCCATGTACTGACTAAAGGAACCAATAAAAGACCCGATCTGAATGACCTGAGGGTCTAGTAGGTTCAGAAGACCAATAACACAACTTTAAAGTCTACACTGGCTCCCTGTCCATCAGTCTTGTAATGTATATAATATGGATTTAAGGCCACCCAGTCAAATGAAAAGCAAACATGTTGCTGTTATAACCCTAACACTACCCTAACCCTAACCCTACAATTTTGATGTTTATATCAAACATATCAACCTGAAGACCAGAAAAAATAAAGTTACCAATTCTATAATCCCCTTCATAACAGGATGATTAAACACCACTAAACAGCTAGAACGTCCAGCTGAAGGGGTGGAGTGGAAAACATTCTGTGAAAGCTGGCATCGGGTCAGAAAACCTCTAACCTCTGTGTGTTTATTTTGAAAATGGTCAGTTGCAGGTGGTGATTGAGTAAAACTGGAAAAAGAAAGGATAAAGGGCCAGCTGAAGCCACGAAATTAAAGATGAGGAACCTCCGTCTTTCTAGCTCCTCCAACTGAAATATGCCGGACGGGACTTGGCAAAAAGCAGGTGCTTTTTCAGCTTTTTTTGGAATGGCATCGGAGACAACTGTTTCGACCGTGACGAGGCAACATATTAGTCGTTCAAACTCTGACAGCTCACTACAAAGATCTCCTCCTGAGCTCATGGCAGCACATTGGGGCTGACGACAGGGTTCAGCTGGGACTCTTGGCTCAGATTCTTAACTCAAACAGACTGTTCATGTGTGTATATGCGGGTGTGTGTGTGAGCAGTCACTGCGGTGCCATTTGGACCGGTGCCTGACACCCTCCGTGTTAATAAGAGTAATCAGTGCCCCCATGCCTGCTAGCAGCCTACATAGCACAGCAGAAACATGGCACAGGCCTGCATTGCCACCTGAGTCTGTTTACGCAAAACACACATCACCTCCCACACTACACATACACACACACCTCATGTAAGCTAATGAGGGGGAAATGCAGTCAATATAGTGGAATTGATCAGCATTGTCCAGCGACAGCACGCGATCGATTGGGTTCCCCTCGCCTGTAATGCCTCATTAGCGGTGTCTTCAACACACATGAGCAAACACACAATCGGGTGTGATGCATTGCACCGCAAACAAATCATAGCTTTTGATTTCAAAGCATTTGCCAGGCGTGAGGATAATTTTGCCGAGAATGCATTGAACATTTTTAAGTGAATGCATGTGCTGCGGCAGATGCATTCTGTACGGTTTCATTAATGTCAAGCGTGATATCACTATCGGAGTAATTGGAGGGAAAGCAATAAATGGGTTTTAAACACCTTCAGCTTGCACTTTTACCATGTGACTGTCACTTCATTTTATCTGTGTTTTTTTTAACAACATTCTAGGACTTTGGAGGCATGCTTATGTAATACTGCAGTATATGGTTTATGTTACAGGAATAAACAAGACACTGGAAGGAAGACATAACTTCTAAAACTTCTGAATTCAGAGAAACATAAAAATTTTAGGAAGTTTTCCACCAAAGTGACTTTCTTTATGGTGTTTTTTCTAACACACTAAGTGCAATAGCTATGAAATAATTGAAACTTCTACTGGTTTTTTTGCACATTAGGGTTTACCGAGAATGGACAAAAAAAGAGGAAACCTCAAGCAAGTAGCAGTTGTTTTGGATCAAATTGTCTTGTTGATGTCAGAGGAGAATGGGCAGACTGGTTGGATTTGATGGAAAGACAACAGTAATTAAAACAACCGCCGGTTACAACCACACCCACACCAAGTTGCGTCAGCTAAAAACAGGAAACTGAGGCTACAGTTCACACAGACTCACCAGAACTGGGTGTTGGGAGATGGAAAAGCATTGCCTGGTCTGAGGAATCTCTATTTCAGCCGCAATATCCAGATGTTCGACACAAATATGGTGTAAGCACCATGAAAGCATGAATCCAGCTTGACGTGAATCACCAATTCAGGCTGGTGCTGGTAATGTAATGGTGTGGGGGATATTTTCTTGCTATGCTTTGGGCCTCTTACTACCAACTGAGCATCATTTGAACACCATCCCCTGTCTGACTATTGTAACTGACCATGTCCATCACTCTATGACCACATACCCATCTTCTAAAGGCTTCTTCAAAAAAAGGATGATGCAGTGTGTCACAAAGCTTAAACGGGTTTCTTGGATGTGACTCCAATGACCTCCAAAATCACCAGATCGTTATTTAACAGAGCATCTTCAGGATGTGGTTGAATGAGAGACTCATCACGGATGTGCAGCAACTGTGTGATCCCATCATGTCAATGTGTAATGTGGAGGAAAATCTGAGAAATGTTTCCAACACCTCATTGAATCTATGCCACAAAGAATTAAAGTACTTCTGAAGGATAAATGGGTCCAACCCAATACTACCAAGTAATCCAAGTAATAAAGTGGCTGTTGAATGTATATCATTCAGCATTAATCATTGTTCAAACAATTCAGCAATGAATTTACAGCTAGCAAGACATTGTTCTCTTCTTTGGTCTTAGCAATGCTTTATTATTTCATTGAGCATTTTAGTTTAGCCCTCTTTCCAGGGTACATATTATTTAACCTCACTGAAAAGTCTTTGGATGTCTGTAAGCAGAATCACTTCAAAGTCTGGACAAGTTTGGACATCCAAAGGAGCATCCTTGATTCTCTTAGCAGTCTAATAAACCCCTTACAATCATTGCTCCTTTTTATGGCCAGTTTGGTTCCTGATCTGTTTCTCATTATTTCAAAGATGAAATGATAGTGAGGCCTCCACAAACTCAGTCTGAATTGACAGATGCCATGGCACCGAGGGCATGTAGCACACACAGGGAACCTGCATTTCATCAATATTTTCTAGGAATCTTTGTGTTTTACTTGGCAATCATGTCGTCCTTCATAATTTATGCCAGTGAGGGAGCTGATTTATTGAAAGCTGGACTGAAACACAGCTGTGCCCTCTGTAAAGAAGCACCAAAAGTGAAGGAACTAAGCTAATGTCCTAAATGGTTAATTAATGTAATGTTTGAAGGAGCTGGAGCTAAGAACTACTACAAAATCTGTTTTGCTTCTTAAGCCTTTGGAGCTTCTTGCTCTATATCACTTTACTGCTAGAAAAACATGGTCAAAGATCTATTTTAGCAGCAATTAGGTTAGTTTAGTCATCTAACAGGGGGGTGACTCTCCTTCCGGCTGGTAGCATATAGTAGAGGCCCACATGCTAACCTATGCCCAGATCAGATAATTTTCTTCCTCAAGATTGTTTCCAGCTAGATTTGAGGCGCTGTAACGTGAAATATGGTTTGTGACGGGCATGCATGTAATGAGGAGGTGTGTGCACATGTCTTTTACTATATTTGTGTGTGCATTTGAATGTGTGCATACGTGAAGTGGCACACTGAAGCGATGTGTATGCGGGGCTTGTTTCAGTGGCTAAACACTGCTCCCATAGAGGTGTCTCCTCAGACGCGCTGCTGATCCCCAGCCAGACCACCGCTTCCTGAGGTCTGCGTGGATGAAAAATATCCCCCAATGCATGAGCACACACACAGACACACCAAATAAGTGGAAAGCCCACTTGGCTGCCTGGAAAACCCTGGAGTCCTAGGGGACTGGATTCCCTGGGAAAACATACACTGCTCCTCTTACAGTGTGGGCAGTTTGTTACGTCTGCTTGGAAAAGACATACATAGGGAGACGAGGAAGCCTTGGGCAGATGATTCTCGCACATATTCATTGAAAACTCCCCACAGAGGCATACCCCCCTCCGCTCTTAGATTTCCCATTTGAACCTTAGATTGAAGCTGTGAGAAGCAGCAGCAGTGAAAGACTCCCCTCAAGCCTGTCTTTGCTGTTTGCCTTTCATCTCCAAGCGTCCTGCGATTCAGAGCGGCTCTCAAAGCAGAGGCGAAACGTGTCAGTGCGAAAGCGTGTTTGCCCATTAAGGCCAAGAGTCGGCCTGTCGAGATTTCACTTGTCCTCGGCGCTCTGCGTGATGACTGAACACATCTTTATAGCTATTACAGGAGGATGGCGAGGTCGGAGAGCTGTTACTTTGCGTGTCAGTCAGCTGAAGTGTGTGTGTGTATGTGTGTGTGTTTGTGTGTGTGTGAAGCAGTGGAGGGACAGATCAATCAAAGATGTCTGATTAAGAGCAAGAGGGCCGGTTCCCATTTTCCTCCAAACTGGAGGCAATCCCGCCACATGCAGATTGGGTGCCATTCAAGTGCAAGCTGTCTTGTGTACATGGACAAACACATTAACCACAGGGGCCGATTGCCGTAATGACTGTAATAGAGCAAGCCAGATGACAGACAACAGAATAGCACTTTGGCCACAGGCCCACAGGGAGGGAAATAGGAAAACAGATTTCCAGTTTCTTTAAAGGTCTCTCTTTTTGTCCCTCGGCTCAAGGTGCTCATTTGAAAAGGTTGTGACACTGCAAACAGGGGGCAATTTCTCTCCCATCAAGTGCGTTATTAATTTTCCATGTTCTTTTATTTCTTTTTTTTCTCATCCCTGGGGCTTCTTGAAGGCTACAATTGGTGACTTAAGATCTCGCTTGATTGTACCGTTTTCTTGACTGGAGACCTTGGCTTGCTCATCACTAGTAATGCACATGTTTGATTCTGTGTGTTGTTAAAATGCTCATTTTATCCAGTCAACACTGAATTCAGGAGAATTTCTTGCCATATTTGACAGAAGCTGTATATACTTTGCTGTTAAAGAAGGGAAAACAGTAACCGGAAGATATAGGATGCTAACACAAGACAAATTCTTCCAAAGGTCTTGCAAATCATTGTAGAAATAATTTAGTTCTATATATATGATTAATTACTATACCCACAATTAATGTTTAATAAAGACTTGTTGGACACTTAATTGTGTCTATCATGCTAAAAGCAGGTTGGACCCTCTTTTGATTCAGAACTGCATTAATTCTTCTGTTGATACCATTTCTGAATGGAATTAGAGATGGTGTTTCCCATACCTTCTTGCCTGTGGACTGTGCAGAGCTCGGCAGCATGACTTTTAATCGAAAGGTCAGACATTGCACCAGTTTTACCTTCTCTTCATTGGTAGCCTGTAAAATTTAAAGATCATTTTAAAATGTTATTTCTTTAACTTTTAGGCCCCTACATGCAGTATATCCCTGACCTGATGAAACCTTCTTTCCATCCTCTTAAATAATCTGTATTGAGTTGCTGCCTTGTGATTGCCTGATCAGTTGTTTTTGTTAACAAGCAATAACAAACTTCCTTCATCAAGTGTGGTAGGTGTTTGAATGCTCATTATTCATAGCACTTTCATTTTTATGCTAAGATTGGTCCATTATTTATGTTTCTGGATAGCTTTGGAGGAAAAAGGAAAAACAGCATCTGTTGAGTATAACTGCATAATGTCTTATCATGTCTTCAGAATTTTAAGGCTCAAACAAGTAGACAAAAAGCTAATAAGACAGTCACAAAACAGCAGAAGACAACAGAGGTCAAATTTAAGTCTGGAAAACCAAACCTTCATTGGCGATACATGCCCTGGATTAACCTGGTATCGGATCAGTACCAAAATTTGCGATATCGCCCAGCCCTATAAGAAACACTGCATGGGTTAGAGAGAATTTGAAAATCTGAGTTAGGAAAAGAAAAGAAGCTTCATCAGAGTCTACAATGTTGTAGCCGCACCTGCACAGATAAACAACATAGAAGAATCATAAAGGAAAACTTTTTTCCTTTTCCTCACCACAGAAAGAATGAAGGTTTGGAGGGAAAAAAAGGTGTGGAAGTAACAGAAAAAAATATTGTGGTGGACTGATCATACTTTGTGCCTGTGTCGTGGCAACATTTCGCTTGTAGAAGGACGAAGCAAATTCTCACTTCGTACATTTAGACATTAATTAATAAGAATCCATCTTCAGCCGTTAAGCATGAAGGTGACCCAATCATGCTTTGGGTTTGCATTGCGGCAGCATCGGCAAAATTTTATAGGTAGAAGAAAAAATAGATTTAGTGACGCAGCAGCAGCATGCACTAAAGACAGCCTGAAAAGCTTAAAATGAAAAGAGCTTGCCTTTTTTAACAGGTTTTGGACCCTAAATACGCCTCAAAATATACAATGGCAAACCTGTAGAGAAAAAAACTAAATTTCTTGCCATGACTTTTGAACTCTTTGACCTATGCTAGTGAGATTAAAATCCACAAAAGAAAGACTGAAAGACTTCCAGCTGAATATTGTCACAAGACTTTTTCCCATTATTTTAGTTCCACATTCATCCTTCACACATCTGCCACATTTTCCAATAAAAGAAACTGCAGTTATTCTCTGCATCAATAAGCAAGACAAGCCATCTCATTTTAATTCACAGCACAGAGACGTTCCTATTTGTGTTTGAAGTACCTTTGGTTTATTGCAGCTAAGATCATATATGTCAGACTTGTCCTGCATGATGTTCACAAACTTCAAACACTGCGTTCTGCGTTCACGCAAACTCACTTGCACACAATTCCTTCCCAGCAGCAGGGGTCCAAACCACGATAACGTCTCCCTCTAAGTTATTTTCTGAGGGATGCCTTGATAGATCTACCTCTGCAAAGTCAGAGAGGAGGGAGGGCAGTGAGAGAGAGGGCGGATTTGTGTATTAATAACATATTGTAGGAAAAGATGCATGTGTTAATCTCAGTTTCTCCCTCTATGTGCTTATCTTTCCTTCTTTTTCACTCTTTAAATACAATGCACAGCAAACTGCAGGAGGAAAAAACAAAAAATAAAACAAAGCAACATAATCTAGCCATGCAAAACCAGCAGAGTATAGTTTTTGTAAACCTGGAAGAGCTGTTTTTTTTTTTTAAAAAAAAGGAGAAATGGTATGATGATGTTGCCTCCATGTTCTTGCGTCCTCTTTTTTCCCCCATTTTTCCAGGTGAGAAGATTATGTAGCAGGGTTGTGTCATTTCCCTCAAATTGCACACACCTGACAACCCGGAGAGTGTGTGTGTGTGTGGGTGTGTGTGTGTGTGTGTGTGTGTAACTGCTGCAGAGCCTGTTTCCTCGAATCTGTGTTGTGTGAAGCTGTGTGGGCATCCGTGGGTGTGTTTGTTTTTTTTCGCGGCCACTAACGGGAGCATCTGCGGTGAAAGGTCGGCCCTCGGTGTTGGTGGACCTCTAATTTGTTCCGCCACGGCAGAAGTCGGCTAATGCAGCACACCTGCTATCCCTGTACCATCATTAGCTGGTGCAGAACGGCAAAAAGGTCAAACATAAACAGAGAGATCACAGAGAGGGAGAGAGAAACGCACACACACACACGGCTGAGAAGGGAGGAAAGAGTGTGTGTGCAGGAGAGTGCTAATGTGGGGTTGATGAGTGGGCGTGGGCTGCCCAGGCATAGAGAGATGCATGATGGGAATACTTCACACACCCGGTGTGTCTGCCTCTGATCTTGGCAAACAAGCCCCAACACAGAGACACACCAGCAGACTACTCCCAAACAAAAAGATTCTGGTGTTTGAAAGAGATGCTGCACAGTCAGCTGTGCAGATGTGATCCAATTTATTTCCATTAATTTTGACGAAAACAGGAGACGGCTGAGCAAATGAAGGAAACACCCCATCCATCATTAAAAAAAAATCCTTTTAAAAGAAAAAAATAAAATGACATGGATGAAAATGATGTTTTTCGTCCTTTCGAAACTTCAAGCCTCTCATCCAATATGATATATTTGTTGAGAGCGTCTCAGTGGGGTTTAGTTGTGGACTGCGGATGCTCTTGAGAAAATTAAAAAAAAACCTGTAGCTACCTAAAGTTGAACTTTAAAAACAGTGACTCAAGGCTTCTCATTGAATAAGCTTCATGATCTGAAAACATTTCACAATCCCAAAGTGTTACATAAATCTTGCAAAATTTGTAAAAAATCCACACCCTCCCAAAATCACGTTTTTTAATGATTATTAAAAGGTAACTGCAGCATGTAACAGTAATTTTTTTCTGAGAGATGAAGAAATATTGAATTAAATATAACACATTATGCCAAAAATCTGAGTTTCCTTTTAAAATTAAGGACAAATTCCAATAAAAACTGAACAGCTCAAGTGTCAAGTGCAGAAAAAGATGTGGATGTCCAACTTCCACTAACTCCAACCTTTTCCTTAAAATAAGGTGTGTTCAGACCAAAGCTCCTTCATGCAGAGTTGTATAGGATGTTTTTTGTGTGGTCATTATATCTCAGAGCATGAACATAGATCAAAATAAGAATGTTATTAGTTGCAGACTGGCATATCTTAATGTTTAATTGCGCATTGACATGTTATAGCTCAGACGTGGTAAGGAGTGCACATTTGTACTCGTGTTTGCTTGTTCAATAGGCCTAAAGAATAATACTAGAAAACATGCCAATCTTGTGCCTAAAGAGTGTTTTTCAATTTTGGAAGAATAGGGGAAAATGGAGTGACGCGGTTAGAAAATGAATTTAATTCCAGCTCAAAAATTTCATTATTGTTTCATTAACGCGGTCTGTGATAAGTATGCACATCTAACACTCAAAATCATCCTGGATTTGGATGACAATGATGTGATGTGTTCTGCTGCCGAAGAGACGCCGTCACAAGGTGTGGGTGCATGAGATTCTCCCGCGTTGTGAGTAGCTCAGTGAATTTCATGGGTTGATGCTGGAGCTGTGGCTGGACAGAGACCGGTTCCAGGTTGTCTGTCCAGCTCATTGACAGCCTGCTGATAAACATTGAGAAGTTTATTGCCTTTTTATTCACAGGGATGTTGTTTGTAAGATATTCAAAATAGAGTTGTTAAAACATAGCCACGTGCTTACTTTGAGGATTTTAATAGAAACAACCAACCATCTCATTTCTCCCTATCTAAAATCACCTTTACAGCCAACTGAGCACTAAAGATATTCTGACATATGTGGGTTCAGATTTGCAAGCTTGCACTACCAATCTACTTTGGAAAAAAGGTATAGGCACACATACACACTTTATATCTGGGTTATACTGCCCATGGCCCTTCTGCACCTCAGCCATTACCAGTGAATGACTCATTCTAACTCTTACCATAAAATAAAGTCTAAGCCTTAGAAAGCACTTTGTGGAGACAAAAATTCAGTCTCTACAAGTTGATGTGCAGTCAGTTTTTGTGAGTTGCTCACTTCACATGGATATCCAATAAAACCACAGAAAATCCTGACATTCCTTTATATGGGTGGTGAAAAAAAGAGAACATTACTCAGGGGACCCAAAAGGGTCATTCCCTGAATGCGCAATTTACTTCCCCTTCAGATCATCACGCTGATACTAAACAACAACTTTTTATAGATGTCAGTAAAGTCCTGCTTTATGTCATGCTGAGAACGTTGTGATGTAAACCAAAGAAAGACATATTGAATGTCTTATGGATGTTCAGGGCATATGTTGTTTGCTGTGGTTGGCATGTTGAACATTTTTGCATTTGAACTGATGCATAGAAATATTTAGACGGAGAGATGAAGTGTTGCATTTAAAGTCTGCGTATTTCTCTTTTGAGCTGTCATTCCCAGTCAAGTTTGTCCTTCAAAACTACATTCATACTGTACTAAATATAAAGTGTAAATGAGCATGATTTCAATACATGCATTGTTTCAGTTTTAAATGAAAGAATTATCACAAAGCTTTACCATTTAATGATATCACATACTGTCGTTGCTGAAAGGGACAAATGGTCGCCAGACGATAGTGAACATATACTTAATAAACCCTGCACATACACAAAAAACTAAGAACAAGAGAGGATGCTGTCTGCACATACCTGGCTGTGAGGTAATTCATCGCTGTGGTATTTAGGAGTGTTTAACTAGACAAATATGACAGAGACAGGGACAATTAGTTTGGCTGTTTAAGCTACATTAACTCTCCCAGCTATTACACCCCAGTGCCAGGGTCCTCCCATAGGAAAGCAGGGATGTGATCGCCACTCAGTGAGTGTGAAACAACTGTAGGAGGGCAGAAGGAAACCACCACGAGTGGGCTGTTTGTTGTGCTTCATAATTGGGAATAAATTTCAATTACCTGCAGTGTCACTTGCTGAAGTGTGGGTTTTCCCAAGTCTTAAAGGTATAAGAAAGGTTTTAGGTTGCGAATTAGTTTGTGTACTGTATAGGGCTGTTTGCCGGGTTCTTTTTTTCTTTTGGACACATCTTAAAAATTCCAGTACTCAGTTGGGAGGAATGTATTTGGGGTTTTATGCAAATGGTTTTAAAATAGAATAGCTTCCTTCATCCAAAGAGTTTGTCACAAAATACTCTTTCAAAAGTTAAATAAGACTTAAGTTAAAACATGAAAAAAAATCCCCATTATGTGTGAATAACCATTTTGGTTTCCATTCTATGTTTCGTCCTTGAGGGCTCATATTTCCCTGGTATAACACATATGATTCAAATGAATGATTCATTGTGTAGAACTTTGTGGGTTGTTGCCCTTTTTATTTTAGTCAGGTGTGTTGGAGTGGGGAAACATTGAAAACCTGCACGATATTGGCTCTATTCAGTAAGGAAATGATTTTCTTGAAGATGATTTCATAAATAAATACAACTCAAATACAGAAGAAGACTTTTGAGCTGCCACTGGAAACAAGCTGGTTTCTCCCTCTCCTTTTTAGTCCACAGGACATGGCATTGAGTTAGTTTAAGCTTTGGTCCAGAGACGTAAGCTGCATTTCTGGATCAAGGCATCTTCTTTACATGATTGAGCTTTAACCTGCATTTGTGGATATAATGTTGAACGGTGATTTTTGTGATTCTAAGCCTATGCATGCACAGAGATTCCTTCTTATACATTGAATCTTTTGACAATATTATACACTGTAGACAGTGGTATCTTCAAAGTCTTCACAATTTTACAGTACAGATTACAGATTTTTCTGGAAATTTTCCACAATTTTTAGATGCCCTTTGTAATAATCACATCTGAGATGCTCTGCCTTCAGCATCTGTCGTTTATGTTGTAATGGGAATAAAATATGGGCTTATTAACATTTCACACAGTTTCTCACCATGTTTTTCCCCGATCAAGTTTCAATTTTCATTTTCAGGCCCCCCTTTCTTGTCCAAATATGGTCAACTCTGCCATATTTTTACATACAAACCTAGAAAGTCAAAAAGCCATTTCATTTTTGCAAATTCTTGACAGATTCCAATTTGGCATAAAGTTAACACTCACCATACAAATACATTCATGTAATCCAAATGAAAAATTCAGGTTTCAAAGTTGCTTGGCCCCCAAATGATCTGCTCTGCTGGTATAAATGACTAAGAGTAGAAAAATGATTCAGTGTCATATGCCAGGTCAGAGCAAGAGCATATGTTTAAATATAAAGGACACATTTATATTTATGTATGGGTATAGTCATGGTTTTACAGGTCTACGGTGGGGGAGCCAAATTAAAGAGCCACATTTAATTCCCGCTCTGGACCACACACCGATGAATAACACCATCCCAAAATAGTATATAACAACCCTGATTTAGGTCATTTTTTGGCTCTGTGCCTCATCCTGCTTTAAATGCTACCCTGATGGCACTAAGAAAATAATCAAATTCCAGGATGCTGACAATAAAAATCAACAAAACAGAGTAATTACACAGCCCCTGTTATTGGCATTAAAACATATCTTAGTGGAGCCAAACAACTATTCATACAACCCCTCTGCGATCATCTCATTCTCTCTGCTGGCATACACGAAGGCACGGCACTGACTGAGCTATTTCCTTTTACAGTACGCAGAATTCCAACAAAGAGGACGGCAGGGACTGGATGTTCCCTCCATTAAAATTCAGATGCCGCATCTAAAATTCCATCTGAATATGTAAGCAGATGTAAGAATGGAATACCCCCTTTGTGATGGCTCAATTTACATCCCTGTGTGAGGAAAATATGGTTGAGTCCGTTGGCCTGCATTGACCTCGTTCTGAGTCGATAGTTGGCCACTTACCGCTTAAAAGGGAGGGGTGAGGAGAAATATAAAAAAAGAGGGACCCGTGCCAAGTCCTCCAAAAAAGTTAGCAACTCGTGCGGCACTAAACAACAAAATGCTGATTGCTCTCTTGTCCATGTTGCCAGAGCTACGAGGCGAAAACTCTTGTGGAAAATTTTAAACAAATGGGTTTTTGACAAGTAGCAACAAACACATTAACACCAAGGTGGGATAAATGGTAACTCGGTGGCTAAGTGTTGGCCGGCACGTGCTCGTTCCCGCCTTAGTGCCATTTCCGAATCTGCTTATTCGTCTTGTAAAGACAATTCTGACAAAATCTACTCATCTGACAACTTCATAGCCTGTTATCTGCAAATAATACTCACTATAATACTTACCACCTGGTAATTATGCTGTCAGCAAAAACAACTGTGTTTCCTCACCCGCAGTGAAAGACATGAAAATCGGTTTGCTGGGTTTCGATGGCGTGATGGAGCGGCTGTCAGCGCGGAGAAAACATTGAGTTTGT
>JAVQJG010273290.1:0-19792 GCA_036024015.1 Craterocephalus amniculus
GGGTATCACTCGGGCGGCCAGCGGTACAACGGCAGCTCCTACCATGAGAGGAACGCTGGGCGTCAGAACCACCGCAATCAGAGCGACGGCGGCTCCTCGTCGCAGCACTCCAGCAGCTCCAGAGGTCCCTCGCATTCCTCCTCAGCCTCCCACCACCACCAGGACCGGCCCGCTCACAACGGGCTGCCACAGAGGCAGCCGCGAACACACTGCCCTTGACATTGGAAATCTGCTCAATCAAACCCATCCACTAACACCTGCATTCCCTCCCACTCCCTGGGCCCTCCTCCCCCATCTTCCCCCTTACTAACTCCTTTCAATGAAGAATAAAATACAAGTTTACATATTCCAGTCAGTTGAGCTGTAGTGCCGCCTCTACATATTAAGTCCATTCGTCCTTCAGACTTGAAAAGCTCTCACTGCTCTGTAAACGCTTTCCCTGCTTTTCCATTTCTCTCCTCCTGGTTTAGGAAGGCGTTCCTATCTTTAGGCCATGTTACAAGATCTCACTGTCTCCATCATTAGTGCAGTCTGCCGGAGACTGACGCGATTATCTGCAACAATCTGTGCACTATTGAAGTTGAACTCTTAGTACTTTTTTCTATTTTTGCTGTGGCTCTGTCAGCTCTCTGATATGAAGCTCAGATCTCGCTTTTCCCATCTCCCAGAACCATTCCAATGCCTTCACCGTGGAAAGCGACGTGAAAGAGCAAACGTAGATTTAGCGCCGGCGTCAGAAGAGTAGACATGCAATCGACACTACAGACTGTCATTGATTACCACAAAGTCAAAATGAGACATATCAAACTTCAGAGCTTTTTGTATAGCTTCTACAAACCGTAGGGAACTGGTTCATGTTGGGACTTAGATGTGTTAGGAATAGTTCAGCATTATGTAAATAAGCTCACTCCTTCCTCTGCAGAGTTAAATTAGAAGATCGACTCCACATTCGTCTTGTCCGCCAAATACGAAGCCATTTCTGGTAATCGGCATGAAGCAAGGATACAAGGAGAAACTGCAAACTTATCTTTGTTTGGCTTTGGTGCAAAAACCAAAATATTAATATACTTTGAGGTTTTTATAGGTGGTTGTTAAAAATTAGCGTCCTTTAACACAAAGCTAGTAGTTCTTCCTGTAGCTCCATTTTACCAAAGACACGAATCCACGTTCTCCTGTAACTCTGCGGGGAAGCTAGTAAGCTTATTTCTCATCGTGTCAAACTCTTCCTTCTGAATTTTGCCAGAAGTAGTGACACCCCCACCGTCACTGGCCAATGGGGTTGTAGTGTGTGTGCCGTCGTCCTCGGCTTGCTATCCATTCTTTTCTATCCGAGAGTGGGCTCATTATCTTTTGTAAAATAATATTAAGACTCTGCAAAGGAAGCTCCTTTGTGCACATGCTGTTTTCATAACTGAAGGTTTACTCAGCTGGAGTTTCTTCCACACGCGCAGTTTGTTCCTCTTCTTGTTATATGCACATGAATCGCATATTAATGTCGTGCTTGCCTTTAGTCACAGACTTCACATTTGCCTTTCTACATCTGGATGTCTGCTTCGTAACTGCTTTGTAAATGGATGGTACTCGCACAGCAGCTGTGGGATTTACGTAAGACTGAGAATATTGCTCAAGATCCAGTTTTTCCCCCTTTTTTTACATCCCCGCTGCGTCCATCATCCACAGAAGCTGATTTGATCAAATTGGTAAATTTGAGCGCTGTTGGTTTCACTGATCCTTGATGCTTTGAAGCTCCGTTTGGGGTTAAATTTTTATTGTCTGTGTCCAGTTTTGAGAACAAAATGCTGGTGAATACCTCGTAGTTCATCCTCTGCTGCGCCCGTTTCAATCCGTCTTCTTGCAGTGGGTTCAATAAGGAACAGGGACTCTGTGCGTCCCCTTATTTCTTATGGTGTAGTTATGTACATAGACTGAGCTGCAAAGCTGTAGTGGGGAAACTGGTTGTTAGATTTATTGCTACATAATGTGTCTTCATGATGTGTCGTCTTCCTCGGAGCAGACTTGGGGCGAGGGAATAAATTTAAAGTGTTTTCCTTCCCTGTTTTTTTTTTGTCATGGCTTATTAATTCTAGAGTTAAATTAGTGAATATTGTGAAAAAATAAATAAAAATGGCGCAAACATGTTTGCAGGCTTTGTTAAATAAAGTAAGTACTGATTAGATTTGACTGAAAGGAGCGTATTAATATGTTGAGGAATATATTTGCTGGTTTTCTTGTCGAATGTGGGAGCATCTATGAAGCTGCGGTCCTCAGGACAGTTTCATTTGCAGCAATAGAGCCAGTTTCTCCTCAAACAACTGGCTCATCTCTAGTCTTGAAACTTACATTTAATCCAGTGTGTTGTAAGTTTTAGATTGCGTTAGGGGCTCCTTGTTGCCCCTTGTGACTCTAGATGCTGTCAGAGCAGCAGTTTATTGGCTGTTTCTATCTCTTGATCACTGAATGCAGCAAAGAGCCCAATATCTGTCTTTCTGGGGGACCATCCAGTAGGAGGAGATGGAGAAATGCTGTGTTTTGGTAGGTGCCTACCAGCACCTCCAAACCTCCATTAATTAGCCGATACCAGTCTTTACTAAACCAGAGTATAAAAAAAGGCCTATAAAAAGTTGTTTGGAAGCTTCCCAGAATCAACAGGTTGTCTCCAAAAAGGCCTTTTTTACACTTTGGTTTTTGCATGATTTGATGTGTGTGGCTCGGACATTTGCAGGTTGGTGCTGAGCAAGGCAACGAATCGCAAGAAATTTCCTCTAAATGCTGCACAGATAGTTTGGTTCTGTCATTAAGATTATCTTTAGACTGAAGTCGTACCAAACTTTACACTTTTCCTCAACCAGCCCCGGTCTTCTGATTGGCCGAGGGCTGCGTCGCGTAAAACTGTAGGACACTTTAATTACTCCGCTTTTGTTCCAACGTGTAACTTCTCGAGCTGCTGGATTCAGTCGGTAGATGTCTCACTTCCACCGTCTCTTTTTTTTTTTCTTTTTCCATTCCAAGCTTTTGGGATATTTGGTCATCACCAAAGCCATCCGGTCTCATCCAGTTTAACGACTGCCTCTTGTTTCTGTCAGCCTGTATATTTCCAAAGGGGATAAATCCAACACTTCCTTTCTTTTTTTTCTGTTTTCCCACCATGCTTTATTTCAGATTCCTTTACTGTATATACATATGTAGCTTTATGATTTTTTTTGTGCTCACATGGGGCATTTTGTATGTGATATTCATATTAGTCATAATGGAAGTTAAAACATCTAGTTCATTCATTTTCCCAGTAGACCTTGTGACCTTTTCTGAGACAACTGTAAACTCAAGTGCCTTTTCTTGTCTCCCACTGACTCCTTGACATCCCCTCTACCAGAGTATGGACCAAAGACATCAACCGTCCCTGACTGCCCAGCCCCCTCCCTCTCCCTCTCACTGACTGGCACACTTTTCATTTACTACAAATAAACCGTTTGCAATACAGACTGTGTGTGCTTTTTTTGTTTTTTGTTATTGCAGTTATGCGTGTTAGCAGAGGTTCTTACATTTTTATGAGTCTATGTAACGATACAAGGTGTAAAACAATTATACCTTAGAATATTATGCAGGGTAAAGGCTCTTAGTCCTGAAGTCTGAAAACTCAGCAATTTAAATGTGAGAGAACATTAAATGCAATACCATAAATGTTCAGCAGAGGGCGATGTTAACCTATAAGGATCCACAGTGACCCTACTGTCTAACCCCTATTAAAGCTATACGGTGTAACTTTTGGCCTCCAGGGGTCTAAACATGTATTTTCCACACACACCATGCAAAATTAAACGGTCTTTCTGGGCTCCTCAGACACTGTGTTCATCTTCTTACTTTGTTCAGATTTGACAAACTATCAAGGAAAAAGTAGCACGAAGCACAGTCCATTGTGTTTTATAGCTGTGGAGCAGGTCACGTGATCCCATGGGAGACGGATGCACATGCACGGTTACAATTTTCGATATTGACCCCAGAAATCATTATTACTCCCATTAGGCTGTTTGGATAACAAGTTTAATTTTGGGGGAAATTACAGGTTTAGGACCTGAATAGGGTCTCCTTTTGTTTCCTATCTTTCATCACTGGACCAAATGATTAATCCAGGTGTGTTCAACCTCATTAATCATGATAGCAATGGCCTGACACAGATGAATTAATCAGTTCGTCCAATAATGAAAGCTTGAAAACTTTTTTTTATTTTTCCCTTTCATAAAAACAGCAACATCGTGCAATTAAACTGATATTTGAAGGGTTGAAATTGAAGGAAGTTTTTATCTAAACTGAAGATTAGAAGAAAAAAAGAGCAAAATAGATGCATTTATAATTTTTTAGAATTAGTTTTTGGGACAGGATGTTTTTGTCCTAATGGCCTAAAAGTCCCAAAATGATCAATCTGACACAGCAAATTTTTTTTTGTAGTATATTAAAGTTTGATCTTAAAAAACATCAATCATAAGGATCAAGGATATAATCAGTAATTTTTTAAAACTTTTTTTTCCTCATAAAACCAGCAACACCATTTATGCAATTTAAAGGATTAAAATAAATTCAGAACTTATATATTTGTTAGTTTTCATTAGGACTAAAGTTGATTGAAATCTCTGTAAGAAAAAGAAATCTTTAATGGTTTAAAAGCAGTTTTTAGGTGAGTTTTTTTTCCCTCCCTACCTGAAAGGGTAGGAAAATAAAGGGCTTATCTGAACAGTTATTCTGTGAACACAACAGTGATTCTTACTTCCTGGCTTTAAACACATTTGTTTATTTGCATCAAAAAGTGTCAATGTACAAACATTTCACATTAATCATAAAATACAATTGTCCTTTTTTTTCCTGTACACATTGCAAATATAAATGCAAATAAGTAAAACACGTTTTACTGACTGAAATGAAAGATGAGCGGAAACATCCGGCGTGGTTTGGGCTCACAGGCCAATCACCGAGGGAAACACAGCAGCACCTGTCAGAGACACAACAACACATTTAGCCCCACATCTACATGCATCTCATATGTCATGTGCATATTACCACCAACGTCAGATAACTTTGCTAACTCATACTTTTTGTGCTACATTGACCGTCTCCTGTATCCGAATCCGGGACTTTCCAGTCCAGCTGCCGGCCTTTTTCGTAGAGTCCCTTCAGCACCTTCCTGACTTCGTCATTCCCGCCTCCGTGACTCAGCTCCAGGTATTTCTTGTACAGCTGCAGGGCGGTGCGTGCGTCCTCTATGCTGTCGTGGGTTTCCCCCTGAATGTTGAGGTCTTTTGGACAGGAGGAAGGGGAAAATCAGGAGGCAGATCATCGCACTGTCACCTAAAACAAATTTTTAGGAGTAAAGACTTCTAGACTTGACCCTGACTGATGTGGAAGGAACATTTAAAATGAGAAATGAAATGATTAGGACAGTTTATCACCCTATACGAATTCACTGTAATTCCACTTTTATGCCTTTAAGGTTTTATGCAAAGCACTTTGAATTGTCTTGAAGCTGAAAATGTGCTATACAAATAAACTTACCTTGCCTTACAATCAAAGTGGCATTTTGGGGCATTTTCCACGCCTGGTACTTATTGTGTATTATTGTTGATAAAACAGTCATGATGCACAATCAAGTATTACACATCTCTGTTTTCAGGACAGCCTGTGCTTTCAGAATATTCATGATCCACTGGTGTCACATGAATGACATAAAAGTTATAGAATCATAAAGAGAAAGGAAAAAACTAAATGGAAAATTTATTTCACAACTATCTACTGAAAATGCCCAGGGAACTGCAATGAACAACTTTGTAGACATATAGATAGAAATGTTATTTAGGGTCACGGGGATACTTGAGTAAAAAATTTTACAATTTTACAATTTTAACAGTTTTTAGACATCAATAACTGCTTTCACAAGACAGTTTCATTTATGGAGACGACATACACGGACATAGGAGTGAAGCATCTCGACAACTAATGATCTTAGATGCACCACATGACAGAATAGAAGATCTACGATTGAATTTTTCACCTCATGTGATACAGTTTGATTGCACACTGACTTTCCAATAAACATACAGTAGCATCTGTACGTCTCACAGATGCTACTAGTTTTTAATGCCATGTAGTTTTTAATTACATGCTACATTTTTCTGTCATTGACCTTTGATTTTTTTCTGAACCTTAAACTCAAAACCAGAGGCCAAAATTTCAGACATTTCTACTTTCATGTGCTTCAACTTACCCAGAAAATACCAAGCGAGGAACCTGAGAGAAATCATCCTCTTGCGGGGAAGATGAAACAAGTAGACAGTGTCGATGACTTGGTCTTTTGGGACCTTTAATGTGGCAGATAAAAAGAAGAATGATTAAAGTTGCTGTTGAAGGAAAAAAGTCTGAGGGTCACAAATGTAAAGAACAACAACATACCAATAAATTAATGACCCTAAAGTCCTTTTGCAAACCGTGGCCGACGAAGCGGACTCCTGTGTCGATGAGGAAGCGCAGCTTTAGGTAGGTGGACTTCAGCGTGGTCAGATGCTTGGAGGAGATTTTGGCATCCAGGTCTCCCGGTTTGATGCCAGAATACTGCGTTAAATAGTCGACCACCTGGTGAAAAGATGAATAAAAGTAGGCGCTTTAATGGTTTTTGACTGTAAAAGCAGAAAATATGTGATTTATAGCATAACTACTGAATCTTCTGTCTTCTGTCTGGCTTTATAAAACGCAATTTGGGAAAGTATTTGGGGTTTATCTTACTTGGTCTTCTCGTATGAATCAACACATATAACTTTACAAGTTCAACTGTTAAAAAATAACTCAAAAGATGCAAATCTGAACAGTAGATCTGAGTTATATGCAGGTAAATTGACTCTTTGGTTGTGTCCCTTTCACCTGCTCCTGAGTGGAGATGTAGTCGTCTATGAAGGGGACCCCCTCGTTGGGCCCCTGACCCCTCACACAGGTGATGCGGGCCACAGACATCTGACTGGGCTTGATGGTGGACTTTGTGCCGTCGCTGCGAAGCTCGGCTTCTTCCTGCAGACACACACAAGTGGAAAGTGCAAAAAGTTTTAAGTAGTTTTTCATTTGTTATTTGGCTCATACAGACATCTCGTTAGTTTTAAATTAACGTATGTATCTTAAAAGAGCCAGGACGACAAGATTTCCTCCCGATTCAATGCTTTTATGATCATTTGTGATTTTTGTGAAGTAAACGAAAACCTATTTTACATAATTTAAAACAGAAAATATAGTTCTACTAATTATTTTGCTATTATTAATTTTCTGTCTTTTTTAAAATTTAATTAGAAAAACACAACTCAGTAGCCTGACCTTTATTATGCTTGTGATAATTTGAAAAATAATCCGTCAAACTTCTACAGAGCCACCATAGAAAGCATCCTCTGTTTCTTTTCAACTGTTTATGCTTCTTTTCTCTGGAAAGAGGAAGCTGAGGAAGCTTTCTTCAGGATAGAAAAAGGAACGGCTTCTTCCCCAGAGCTGTGTAATCCATTTCATCTCATTACGTTGGTTCCCAAAATTTTTTATGCCCTTCATTGGTGTTTGTGACCCTCCCTTCAGCAAGAAAATTTATAATTATATATTAGATGGGTCGACCTGCAGGAACCTCAAAATATAAGGCTTGAAAATGCTCAGTTTTCATAAATAAGAAGGATTAATGTAGATTTATGCATTAATGTGTTAAATAAAAAGTGTTGTATTTAGATTTTTCTCTTTTAATGGTCTAATTTTGAAAGCCATGATAAAAATCTCAAATTTATTTGATAAATACAGATTATATGACCCTGAAATGATCTTGCGACCCACAGTTTGGGAACCACTGGTCTAGATCATTAAAATGTGTAATGGCATTTTGAAAAATGGTTTTCTTTTTTTGGAATCAGTTTGAGTTGAAAATTACATCCTAATATCAAATGACCTCACAGCTGTTCAATGCCAATCCCCTGAATTCCCTTTACATTGTGTTTGTTACTTTCATTATTAAACATAACCCTGAGCTCCACTGTTGTTATTTTACATTTGATTTTACCAAAAATTTAATCATCATTCGGGATGTTTTCCATCCTGTAAAATGGTTTCCCACAGTTTTTAATAAAAACATCATACAGTTTTAAACCAAATTTTAATGGTTTCTGCATCTCATTTAAGTTTTCTTTGCTTGATACCAATAATTTTACCATTTTTAAACAAACATCTTTTCCACAACCACAGCACCTATCTAAAAACATAAGAAGTGAGAAGCTACTCATTACATGAGTTAGGGTTAAATAATTTGTTCCAGCTGAAGCAGTAACAATCCAATAATAGCTTCTTATCTATTTTAGTTATTTAGTTAAATACAGGTTTTCTTTTTCCTTTTTGAGCAGAGGTTGTATATATAAAGATCGCTGACCAGGTGCATGTGAACAGTGTCAGACCACCTACACAGTGTTAGCGTGTTTAAAAGCAGACAAACCTGATTTAATGTGACAAACTCAGCATCCAATCCCACCAAATCGCCGGCCTGCGGCATCTCGCTGACCATAAGTGGGATGAAGGTTGCATGACTCTTCCTCTGCTTCCGCGCCAACGAGGCCTCCGTCAGCAGCACGCTGGCATCAATGGGGTTTTTAACTAAAACAGAGAGAAACATTGAAGCCTGGATGACTGGACTGCAAATGGACACATAAAACATGAGTTAAAAGCCTGAAACTTACTCCGGAGGTCGTATTTGTTGTGGTAGTTCCTCCTGGCGTAATAGAGGATGGCGGGAACTTTCCAGTTCACATCAAACTGCGCAGCTTCAGTCTTTGTCAAACAAAAATATAAACAAAACCATTCAAATGACAGCAGGTGTGATGGTGGATTAAACAAGCAGTAAAATATTACCTTGTCAATAGGTTCAATTAAGAAATCGTTGAAGAGGTACCACTGCTGGTGCGTGACTCCCTGAAACACAGATTGGTTTCACCCAGAGACTCAAACCTCACATTATAAACACCTGAAAGACATGAACCACTCTCACCCACTCACCTCTTTCCTTTGATGGTAGGTCTCACCCACTTTGATGTGTGCTACCAGGTTTCCACCCGTGCGAGCATCCAGGATGTGAGGCACAGTGACCACCAAGTCATAGAGCGAAGCACCATCCGCCTCCTCAGCAGCGCTTAACTAGTCACACACAACAAATCCAGGCATTATAAGCACTAAAATCTTACAAACTTCTCCTATTTTTCACTTTTTTTATATCCTCCACCTCCTCTCCCCCGGACCAGCTGCTGATCTCCAGCCCCTGGCTTTTGCTAATGGACATCTTCAGAGTCAGAGGGATCCAAACATGTCGCAGATCCTCCGCCCGGGTGTCAAAGGTGAAGCCCTCCATACTGCATATCTCCTCCCCACTGCACACAGACAGAGCCCAAATATCAAGCTCCAAGCGGTGCTTAGTAGGGATGGGCATTCGATTAAATAGTCTTAATCAATCATCAGGAAAATTAATGATTATCGATTAATCATCAGTATTTCTATATTAAAATTCAGTATTTATAGACTCTATTTAAATAAGATGGAAGCAGAAAAAAACTGTTTTTCCTAATTTAGATTTTTATTGCAAGATAACAACTCCTGTGGAAATTAAATGGGATTCATTTAATGGTTACACTGGAAAATATGCATTTACATACAGCTTCAGCACCATTCTCAAGATGCATTTGATTAATGAATTAAAAGATAGTTTAAATCGATTGAAATCTTAACGATCAATTAATCGATCATCGATTGATTATGACTTTCCCCAGTGCTTAGATACAATCAACAGTTTGAGAAAAAATGGAAATAAATATGCTGATTTCACTAGGGATGTAAATGATCAAGTAATTCATTAATTGAGACTTGTTTCATCTTATCGATCAATGATCGCTTAATTGATAAGCAGCAATTTTTGTGACAAGCTGAATTCCCTCTGAATCAAAGGGTTCCTTTCTACAAAAATGCTATCGTAAGAGAAAATGCAAATCATATTCCTAAATAAAAGATTTATTCTTTACAGCAGAAACATCACATTCACACATGGAAAGAAAAGAAAGATAATAATATTATTATTATTATTATTAATTTAATATAATAAATTAAATTATTATGTCTATGGTCGACAGGGCATGTGCATCAAGGATTTCTGGCATGAAGTCAAGTCAAAACAATTACATAAAAAAGGAAATATCTAAAAAGTATGTATCAAAATATTCCTTTACAGATGATACCAGCTACTTATTTTAGTTTAAGCATTTTCATATAAATTCAGAAGCAAATATTTACATTAGAAAAGGTGGAATCGAAACAATTAATCAATCATCAATTAATCATTGATAAGAAATTACTCGATTAAAATAAATTAACCGCAGTTAAATGTATTGAATTAAATGGGGTCTTACTCGAGGCACCACTCGGTCGGCATGGGTGGGGGCTCGTTAGGCTTTGCAGGCTCGCTTGCTTCTTTCTGCATGGCCTTATTGAAAGAATACTGGGAAAAGAGTCAAACATCAGGACATTATTCATGTAAATAAACAGGGAAACCATGAGTGACGTCTCCAGTGTAACCGGATGAAGCGACAGTCACCTCCGCCTGAACCTTCCAGAATTCCGCCTCTTTCGCGCTGTTCACCTCGCAGTTTATAACTAGCACATCTGGCAAGCATCGAATGTTGCGTGTCTGCACCTGCAGCGAAGCACAGAAACATCATCATTGTTGTCGTCATGTGGGTGAGTTATCTGTTAATATGCTGAGCTATGGCTGGGGAATATGAACCAAATTTCATATCTCGATAATTTTTTTCTTAATCACGATATACATCTCAATATAACTCTTTTTAGTCAAGTAACCGAGAAGACGGTTAAAATCTACAGTTTTGAGTGCTAAATCTACTTTTATTAAGGATCAAAATCACATATGCATTCAAATATTTGACTGAAATTAAAGTAAATGCGTATTAAAATTAGGGATGCAACAATACCATTTTTTTATACTTGAATCGAATTGAATTTTATACTTGAGTACTTGCCGATACAAATACTTTGACCACACAAAAAAAATGTAATGAATTGGAAGACAGGTTTTATTTTCTTCTCTGCTTTTTACAACAAACGATTGTGAAATAAATAAAAAATAGAATATAAAGAAAGATGACAACATAACTAAAATTTCAAATGAAAATAAACATTGCGCTTAATAAATTGGGATTGTTTCCTGTTATCGATAGACTTTAACAGGTACGAGTATGAGTGCTTTAGAGCAGTATCGGTAGAGATATCGATGCAACCCTAATTGAAATGATAAAAAAATAAAAGGAAACAGTCGTGCAAAATGCTAGAAAATAGATAGTTTTAACTCAAAACACGCTAAATCAACATTACCGATAATCCCTCATTCTCTGTATACTTAAAAATCTCGATATCCAGCTCACTGAGCGGCTGTTTGGCGGGACTCACTGTAGGCTGATACTTCTCACAGTTTTCACACCACGCCTGAGTGCTCTGCTCCAAACAGATGCTTTTCTTCAGAATCTCCGCAAAGTCAAACTCCTTCGTCGTCTTTTCTGCAGAGACAAAGTGAAATGAAAGGAATATCTGCGAATATTCCCGCACTCCCATCGAGCCCGCCATCACTGTCAGTGCGAAGCTCACCCTGAGAGTTCTGCTCTGGGTAGTGCATGGTGAACAGCAGCGTGAGCGACGAGCGCACCGTTTCCTTCCCGCAGCGACACAGGCTGCAGTTCTCCACTTCACAGCCGAACAGCTTCCCGATGGCAGAATCACCAGACGAGCCCAGAGAGCTGAGACAGACACAGTTTCACTTCCTTTGACTCAGAGGCGATGTGCTGCTCTGTGAAATACAGCTGCAGACTTTTTTCGTAGAGCTTACCTGCTGCTGGCCCCCCTGTAGGCTTGTGGCCCCTCCTGCTCCTGCGTCTCCTGATGGAGCTGTGTGAGGATGAAGCGATTCCAGCTCTGGATCAAGCGGCCGAGCCTGGCCTTCCCCGTTTGCTCGTCCGAGTCTGCAAGGATCAAACCCAGAGCGGAGGCTTCGGGGATGGTGCGAAACGCTCTGAGGAAGTTACTTGCCTGGTAAAAAGCATAAATTACAAATTTCGACACAATGTGGAGGAAATTTCACGCACTGTCCGCCACATTAAAAAAACAAAACGTCTACCTGACATGGATCTCCTCGAGACAAATCCAGCATATGGAAGAGGAAGCCGAGTTCACAGGCCAAACAAAACTCCTTCTGGCATAAATGATTTTGCACCAGACACCTGATTGGCTCCAGAAAATATAACACCTGATGAGTGAAAACAACAAGCGGGGATTAAAAACTTATGACAGCAAATCAAGCCTGAACAGAAGAATGAGTCTCACCTGAATCATACAGTTACAGTAGGCGTTGGGAATGTGTGGCTCCAGGCCGGCGAACAACGTCCTGTTGTAATGCTTGAAGTCAAAGTCCTCCAGTCCAAGTTTGGAGTATTTAATTGTGACCTAAAATAGCAGAAAGACTTCCATATCAAATATCATAATAGACTGAATTTAACTTTATAGAATAGCAAAATAAAAACTATTGTAAGATAATAAAACACCTGGCTATGAAAAAAAGAATAAAATGGACTGAACCCCACCTTTCTGAACTTCTTGGGGACCATGCAGAGGTGCGGCTCTTCTTCGCGCCCTATGGGCGACTCTGGGACCTGGTTGTAACTATCGTAATCAAGCTCCACATCTTTAATTTTATACGGAACCTGAAACACACAAAACAGATTACAGGAATTTTAAAAGCAGATTTGCAGGAATGAATAAATCTGCTTAACAATCGGTCACCGTCTGTTCAGAATGATGAGGTAAAAGTGGACTCGTGCCTGGTTTCGTGGGCGCGTACGAGGGTTTGCTGCGTAACCGATGAAGCCGACGGTTTTCATAGTGCGCAGGATTTCTGGATCCACAGGAGGAGCTCGCCTGTTGAAATGAAATGTGTGTTTATAAGGTAATCTTTACTGAAACAGCACTATGTAAACTAAAATGCAAACTATGAGGCTGGACTCCTGGAAAGTATTAAGTATGGTGCTTTATCTTCAACCTACAGAGACCTAGCGTCCTCACACGAGGACATCACATATTTTGGTCGTCTGCACCATATCATTAAATTTAATGAAATTGGAACCTGTGAAACACTTAAATTGCAATTTGGTGGAGTCAGAAGAGATTTTGGTTTTCAATTTAAGAGTATTTTTATATATCTACATCATTTATAATGAAATACACATAATCATAAAATTAAGAAGGTTGCAGTAAAATTTGTTGCAGCTTTGCCTTCGCTCTCGTGATTTTTTTGTATTTAAGTCGTCTTTTTTTGAGACGTTGGCCGTCATATTTGGTTTGTCAAGGTGGATTTTTCATTCTGGTCAAAAAGGATGTGCTGCACGGGAGATTTTCTGCATATTTCTTTGCTCTTTCAAGACTTTTTATGCTTGAAAAGAAAGAGAAGAGGATGCAGGGCAGGATTGCAGCAGAGAGAAACATTGGAGATTTAGACCGTTTCTTCTAACTGTTGTGATGGGGAACGTGAGATCGCTAACTAACAAAGTGAACAAGCTCCAGGTGCTAACCAGGTGTCAGAAAGAAAACAGAGAGCAGCATTATGTGCTTCACCCAGACATGGCTGCATGAACACATCCTAGACTGTAATGCGTCTGTACACAGCTTCAAGACGTGCAGCCGCAATAAACAACTCAGCGGGAAGCTTAAGGGAGGTGGAAATACAGTGCTGGTTAACCAGCGTTGGTGTCACCCTGGACATGTCGCTGTTAAGAGAAGATCTGCAAAAAAGAAATCGAACTGCTAGCTTCTTGCATCGGACCTCAACAAGCCTCTCACTGAAGATCATTCCTTCCAGCACCCTGAAGAATGAGAGCACTACAATATTGAATTTCCCTCTGGGATCAATAAAGCATTTTGTCATTCATTTAATCTCATTTCATTTAATAAATTCTTATTTTTGGTCCCTCCTAACCCCAATTAGCTTGAGGAAAACTCTAGTGAACACCAAAGTAAAGCAAAAGAAGTGTCCACATACTTTGTCTGCAAGTAGCTTACATCAAAATTTGTGCAACATCCATTTAATTAAGTTAATCCCTTTTACATGAAAGAAAAAAATATTTAAAAAGTTATAGACAAGTACAAAGTAACAGTGACATCAAGATACAAACAGATTAAAGAAAAAGCAACAATGAAATGAGACCACGCATCCTATTTTCCCCCCAGTTCTGGTTTTCTGTTAATGAGATCAACTAAACCAGGAAACAGATGAAACCATTTGTTCAACAAACCAATAAAAACAACAACGCATTCGTCTGTTAATCAATTCTTTCCCACTTCCCTTTTTTCTTTGGCATTCAATTACTAAACCACCGCTTCCCACCTGACTTTACAAAGCCATTCGTATTTGTTTTCGCTTTTATTTTCAACTAAAAAAACATACTCAACAGATACTGCCTTTAGCCTTTGGTTGAGAGTGTTTTATATATTTTACCTGAGAGGGTGTGTGAAAATACGAGTGGATGTATCAGAGTCTGGGCGAGGTATATGTTTTTGTTTGTGAAGGCTTGTTTTTAACTTTTTTTATTGTGACATTTAGTTTTGCTTTTTAGTCTGTAAAGCACTTTGTGATGCTTTTGCATGAAAAAGTGCCGTAAAAAAATACATTTTGATTATTGATTGAGTGAGCATCTCCAGCATAAAACCTGCACTTAGCTTCTATTAAACAGTTGTGATTTTGTCACCTGGGGCTTGGTGTTGCCAGGGCCGAGGGCCAGTCTGACAGCAGCGGCATGGTGCTCGTCAGAGGAATGGGGATGAGGGAGAGAGGAAGCAGGTCGTGATTCCAATCCAGCTGAGGCAACGTGTCCACAAGGCAGGGCAGGGCGAACTCCGTCTCCCTGGAGTAGTCATTGAACGACACCTCAGGAGCATCCGACCATAAGTGGACGCATCCCCCCGAATCCCCGAAAGCCAAGGCTTGCTTGCTGGACGACACGTCGAAACTCATCAGCAACTGGCCGACGGTGTTGACGTGAAAAATGTCGGCCACATTGGCCAGACCGGTGGGCTCGCAGAACTGACACTGACCTGGAGAAAGAGCCATGAGGCGGGCAGAAAACGGTTTGACTCATATATACAAATGACTACAATAGAAACAGTAGAAAAAAAAAATCCAGGAAGCAGTTCCTCTGTGCTGCGATGATTCAATACACATCATATTACCATACAAATGCATGGGAAACACTCATTGATCAAAGTCGAAACCTAAAAACACAAAGAGCCTGAAAATAACCTAAAATCCCTCCCGAAATACCTGACTGTGAGATGATCACAAGGCGTGATGTGTAGGTAGGAATGAAGCGCAGGAAGAGGGGATCCACGTGCACCTGAAGGGGAGTGACTGCTCTCATCATGCGGAGATCATACACCATGAGGAAACGGTCGCACGCCAACCCATTCAGCCCTCGACTGGAGAACCCACAGGCGGCCAGGAGGTTCCCGTGAACATCGAAGTCTGACAGGCTCCCAGAAAACGCATCAAACTCTTGTTCCTTCTTGAAGGTGCGCAAGTCCCGAAGAGTCACCTGTATAAATAAAGGGGTAGGGGTGTCACGATTCTCCCAATCATCGATTCGATATGATTTTCAATTTTAGGGTCACGATTCGATTTGATTGTCCATTTTTTTCTCTTCTTCTTACAACCCAGAGGCCTATCCCATTTTGAAAGTAGTACAGTACCATCATGGTTTTAGTCATGAAATTTTGCACAGCAAATCTTATTTATAAAGATGGGCTACATATATAAGTAATCAAATTTCATTATTGTGTAATGTATCACATAAGGCAGTAATAGTCAAGTTTAAGTAATTTATTTACAATATAAAAGGTAACAATCTTGTTTAGATAAGTGGAAAACAACAAAAAACAAACACAGTAACAATACTAACAAAAATGAGAAATCACATAAGGTCCCGGCCATCTAGTGGCTCTTTTTGGGTTCAGGAATACTCATAACGTGCGACAAAACAAAATAAATAAATAAAAATACAATCTGAGTCATCAAAATATCATCGAAAATCGATCATGAAAATGGTCAATCCTCTCCTTGTCTTTGATGCTCGAGACCTTGACGGAATTTCAATCGATTTCAATAAACCAAAGTGATCATGACAATCCTAGCGGGTGAACATTAGAGACAAAATAGAGAGACTCTGCTTGATACCGACATGACTGCGTCATCCTTACCTTGCCAGAAGTGTGCCCACAGAAGAAGAAACGACCAGTTTGACGCATGATGGCCACTCCAGGTGCCTCAACTGTGAACTAACAAGCACAAAAGACAATAAACACCCAAAAATATCCAATCTGATCTGGTCAGCTCGGTAGATTGTTCATTTATGAGGCTCTGTCTCACCTTTTGAGTTTCTTGAACTGTATTTAAGTCAACTTCAACCACATAGTTTTGTAAACCACCCATGATCAGCGAGTGGTTTTCTGTCATAAGGAGACTGTGCATATCAGCTCCTTCCTCCATCCTGGAATCAACACATAGACAGAAACCTTTGTAAGATAACTGAATAAGGCCAAAAACTATTTCAAAAGGTGCAGGTTTTCTCTAATAACTACCATTTCGCATCACTCACGGGTAATCAAACATGACGAGGCCTCCTCGGGTGAAGCATTTGAGGTTGCTCTTGGCAAGGAATAAAACCCCCGTTTCCAGACTTTGAATGTGTCGGATGTCATCGGTAGCATGAACTTGGAATGATGAGTAACGACCCATTGTAGGTCCAAAGAATGAGGTCACATGACCCTACAGAGAATAATACCAGAAAGACTTTGTTCAGTTTAGGGCTGGGCGATATGAAGGAACTGTCATATCTCGATAATTACTCTCTTAATCACGATACACAATACATGTCAATGAAAGTATTTTTGGTCAAATTAAAAAAGAGAGGGTTACAATTTACAGCCTTGAGTGCTATATTCACTTTTATTAAGGATCAGACGCACATGTGCAAAAAATTTGAAATTTAAGTAAATGTGCATTAAAATTACTTAAAAAATACTTTTCAATGACCACAACAAGGATACAGTTGTGCAAAATGCTCAAAAAGAGATAGATTAAACTCAAATAGAGCTGGGCAATATATCAAGATTTTCAGATATACTGAGACTTTTTCACACAAAATATATAAGTGAATATCGTATATATCGAGTTAGCTGGTTTTGAGTTTAATCTATTTCTTTTTTTAGCATTTTGCACAATTGTATCCTTGTTATGGTCATTGAAATGTTTTAATACACATTTACTTTAATTTCAGTCAAATATTTTAATGCACGTGTGTCTAATCCTTAATAAAAGTGAATTTAGCACTCAAAGCTTGACCAAAAATACTTTTATCAAGATATATATCGTGATTAAGGAAAAAATGATCGAGATATGAAAATTGGTTCATATCGCCCAGACCCTATCGCCCAAAAATATTTTTCAATTACCATAACAAGGATACAGTTGTGCAAAATGCTCAAAGAGAAATAGTTTAAACTCAAACCAAACTTACTCAACATAAACGATATTCCCTTATTATATATTTTGTGTGACAAATTCTTGATGTATCAGAACATCTCGATATATTATCCAGCTCTAGTTCAGTTAAAGAAAACCTGTATGTCTACAAAATAAACCCATAAAGACTCCAGCATTATTAAGGCTCTCACTCTGTGATTTCCCATCCAGAGCATCTCTTCCTGGAGATCAAAATGCGTCGCTGTGACTGGGATGCCCACTTCTGAGACCACACTGTGGACCTCAGAAAACAGTCCCTCCATCAGGTGCACAGACTCGGGCACCGTCATCGTCAGCCCCTCCGGGTCGAGCTCCACACCCTGCAGCAGGTTGGGGTTGAGGTGAGGGTCCATGGAGGGCTCGAGCTCGGTGTCTAGAGTCCCATGAAGGCCGGGTGAGTACTCCCCCATGCTTGCATCAAGACCTTCAAAGTTCATCATGAATACATCTGCAGCAACCTGCAGGGGGGATGACAACTTCTGCGATGATAGCACCTAAACATGCTTCAAATTAGTTTGACAATCTGATTCTACTTTTATCTCAGCTTAACTTCTCGTATGTTAGTTTTAGCCTGGCTAATATTAAATAACTTGCATTTAGGTTTACAGCCTTCCAAAAACCCATATTGATGTAGTTTCTAGTCACAGACTGCTAGCAGCTGGTTAGCAGGCTAGCAGTGTGTAGCAGAACTGTTGGCTAATGCGGCTAACGTTAGCATCGCACCGGACCAGACAGAGCTACGTGCTATCATATCTCCACCAAAAACACCCGCAATACTGTAAAATGTGAGTCATAATACTAAAGATTCACAGACCTGTTATTGACACGTATAAGCCTCCATGCTCGCAAGTAATAACAATAACACAGGAATGTTTCCGGGGCACGCCGAGGTGTGTTCAGGAGCAGCTGGAATTTCACCTTTCTTTTTTTTTTAAAGTCAAATGTAGGCTACATTAAATAAAATTAAGCCAGCACTACCTCCCAGTTTAAATATTTTATTTTATACAATAATCTACATACATATTATATTGTTAATATTTTAAATTTGTGAAATTCTTTTGTAAATACCATGTATTGCTCACAACTAGTGACGTTATTTCATCAGTCCTGGAGGCACCCTGAAGGTATCAGTCTGACATAATGAGAGTATGTTGGGTTGATTTCAAATGATACGTAGATTATGAATGTAGTCATATGTGCATAAATCATCAGTAAATTATTATTAAATGTATTATGTATGTTTGTTGTTCAGACAAGACCAAGAACTATATTTTGGGTTTCACAGTAAGAATAATTAAAACTCTAGAAAATTAGATGATGGATCTCAGTGCAAGTAATTAGGCCTACATGCAATGATGCTCGGATCTTGGACTCAGTATTAAGAATATGCTATGCAACTTAAGTAGACTTAAATCACCAAAAACAGAGCACAGGAAGTGACCAGACGTTGTAGAGATTTAGAATAATCAGACCCTATCATTGACAGATTACATACCATAAACAATAAATTGATTTAATTTGCTTCTCCTAACACATTTGACGAAACATAGATTTTCCCAGGAAACTAGTAAATTCCATCTGTGCTGCAAGTCTAGTTCTTAAAAATCTTAGTCATTGGATTAGTCAGTGAAGAGCACATCTTATAATATTACCAGTTTCTGAATAATGCTGAACAGAAATGGGAAAGATAAAGGAAGTACAGCAATACCCCCCTCCCGCCGCCCCCTATCATTCTCTTTCTCAGAAAAACATAAAAAGAAAAAGAAAAATCCTTCTGACTGATAAAGAGGATGGTCAGCTTGAGGACACTGATCGATGGAAAGTTTGTCCAGTCTCTGTGGAGATTCAGCTAATCATCATCCTGCAGTGGTAAAGGTTATTCTCACTTCCTCAGCACTGCCTTAGATCTTATCTGAAACTGGTTTAGATGATGTTTTGTTAATTACTGAGTGCATGAGATAAGCACACAGTGCTTATCTCATGCACTCAGTAATTAACAGTAAGTCAGTTAATTGCAATATATCTTAAACTGACAAGAAAAACTAACAAAAACATACATATTAATACACACACACACACACACACACACACACATAAAACATATATAATATACATGTGTGTGTGTGTATA
>JAVQJG010273293.1:0-28691 GCA_036024015.1 Craterocephalus amniculus
GTATGAATGTGTGTGAATGTTAGCTCCTAAGCACCCAGTATGTTCCAATATAGGTGCTGTGTGAATGGGTGAATGAGATTTGTCATGTAAAGCACTTTGAGTGGTCTGTGACTAGAAAAGCGCTATACAAGTACAGTCCATTTACCATTTACCTAAACAAGGAAAACACTGCAGGTTTCTGTAACTTATATTAACATACTAATGCATATATAGCTATATATTCCCAGAATGGAGATCCTGCATTCACTGTCAGTGGATTTTAGAAGTATTTCTGAGCCATCTGAGCCAGTCAGGAAAATAATGTTTTTGTTTCCTAAAAAAAGTATGGATATCATTCTCATTAGGCTTTGTCTTGCATGTAGAGATTTTCAATTATATGGATCAACTAATTTCTTAAAGTCATATTTGATCAACTATTTTCTACTACAGATATGTACTGTACATGGTGGGCCCTTTTGGAACTTAACTTCTGAAGGACCTCTCTGGGATACATTCATCACATGGAATCAAACTTTACTGTTTCACACATCTAACCCAGTTTTTTGTGTCTCTGGTTTAACTTTTTTTAAATGCATTGCTGACATTTTAAGATAAGTACCAACTTCTCTGGAAACAGGGATGTTTTTCAAAAGAAGAAAAAAAAAGCGAAACCTAAAGTCTGACTTTTCTCCGTACTTTTTTTCATTGTCTGTGTTCGCTGAAATTTAAAAGAAGTGGTTTGAGATTTTAAAATAAAAACAAGCACCTGCAGCTATGCTTTAAACACAAGACCTTCCATTGCTTTTTCCAAAGGACAGGACATACATCGGCCATTCTAATGTCTGTGCATTTTACTCTCTTTGTGCTGTCCTGCGGCACACACACACGCACGCATGTGTGCACAGTAACCAGCTGACCTTACCTCCTACAGGATGGATCCACATCTGGTAGCAATGAAGCTCTTAGTTTATGTGTTCATGTTAATGTGTGTATGGCAGAAGAAGGGAAGTGTTTCTGGGTTAGGAAGTTTTCCTCTGGTCCTGAGTTTTTGAGCTCCAAAAGCTGTGAGCCATCCTGGCTTTGCTGGGCCCAAGGCCAGACCCCCGGACCCTCTTAATCCCCATCAGGATACACTGTGCGGAAATGGACTCTTCCACCCTGAAGGTCAGCTGCAGATGGTTGTGATTCAGAGGCTGAGACCACCAGGGATCACAGGGATCATGTAATGCAACATGTCATCATGTGCAGATTTCTCTACCATGCTTTTGTTTTGTTTCCCTTTCTCCGTTCCCCCATTTCTCCTCAACTCACCCCATTTTCTTCATTTTTCCGACTGATTCCCGATCTTTCTCTTAAAACTTCAAAGCTTCTTGGCCTCCGCTGTATCCTTCCGAGTGAGAATGTTATGAATGCATTTGACATGTGTGAAGGAATTTTGAAACACACTACCGACCTTGAAGCACCACAGAGTGACAAGACAGATCCAGTTTGCCTGTGTGTGTTCAAAGATCTGCAAAAGCGACTGAGTGCAGGGAGAGGTTTGTCATTATGCTGTCTGCAAATACAGGGCAGAAGAGTTTCTCCGGGCTGATTACACATCAGCAGGGAGTATGCAGTTCAATAAAAGGGGAAGTAAAGTAGTGCTTCTCTTTGTGTCTGTTGGAGATGGGCCATTGCATTAGATGGATAATGTTTCTGCCCAGTATTTAGACTTTTATTTAATGTACCTGCCACGTAAAAGTACTTTTCTTTGTCAAAATTTCCTGCCGTACGGATGCCAGTTCCAAGTTTTTTAAAATAAATAATTGATTTACTGTAAAGTAACTATCAGGTTTTCTTTGCCTTTTGTTCATGTCTGTAAATTCTCGTCCCTTATGTTGTTACTGAAAAATTAGGCTAATTATTAACACATTAAATTTAATTCAACCAGTTTTTCATAGTCAATTAGGAGCATAGCAATAACACTGCAAACCCAAATATAGGACTTCGAGAATGGATGGTTCCAAAGTGTGCCAAAATTACCTGGTCAAACGTTGCCTAAAATGTACTAAAACTTTACAAATTTTGTTCTGATTCACTTTAGTTTGCATTTTTAAGATATAATGATCACATACTGTATTATGATATGACCAGGTGCATTACTCCAAAGAGATATTCGTATTCATCAGGAAATTGTTTGGGGTTACTTTCAGGCAAGCCTGAAACTTTAAAAATAAAAATTGGCAGCTGTACCAAAGGAGGAGCAATCATCTGCCATCCAAAGTGTCTCCCAAGGTGTCTATCAGGGTGTGTAAGGAACGTGACATGTTGTATATAAAGGCTTTGTGGAGCCAAAATATGACTAAGTAAAGCAGAATATAAGTAATCTTTATTTATTCTTCATCAGCAACACATGTAGGGCACTGATAGTGTCATATCTTAACAACTCTCACCAGTGTTTCCATTATATGACCTCAAAAGTATTCACATAGATATATAGTGGCTGGGTCTGTAGTCTTCAAATTAACTACTAATTATTTTTGTCAGTGCATCCCAGTTAAATGTAGCAATACTGCACCTAGTCCAGTATAAAATGATGATAGCTACCAGTCACTGAAAGACCAAGAAAACACAACCGCTGACAAAAATGTGGCTCTAATGTTTCTTCCAGGAAAGGAAGGACACAGGCATTATGAAAGAAAATAAAGCATATTGAAGACCTTAATAAGCATAAACTATTTTATTAGCTTCTAAGTTCTTTTTGATGGACCTGAATTCAGAGCTTTTATACTTTCCAAGAACTACAAGTATCCTCTGCTACACTGCAACCCTCTTACACAATTTCTGTGTGACATAAATCCATTTTATTCACAGCTCATGTTTCTGTTCTCAGTGTGTGTGTTTGTGGCAAGCTATTACACACTCCGAAGGTAGCAGTCTGGCACACGTACCAGGGTGGTGACAAGTATTTTTACCGATGAGGTTTGCATCACTGGGGTAGGTCGGTAGGAAAGAGCGGAAAAATGTGTCTAGCTGGGAGGAAAAATAGAAGGATAACGGTTAATAGACACATCTCAAGGACTGAGAGTGGTGGTTGAGTGAGAAGAGGTCAGTCAGATTCCTCTGAGAAACCAGGGCGGCCCTAATGACAGAGGACGATCCGTTAGTTTGACAGAGGAAGAGCTGGAAGCTTTTATGTGTGAATGCTTGTGTGACTCTCAACAAAGCCACTAACCTTTAGCTAATGTTATTACTACTCTTGGTATTGCTGATACTGCGCAGCTGCCAAAACCTGGACTGGCTGGACATGAGAAGCACAAAGGGAGGATCAAGCTTGTGCTAGTCATAACTGTGTGCCTACACTCATGGGTACTACATCGTAACGCCTGCTTGATTTTTTATGTTAGTTTTGAAACTCACAGTAATTGGAGCTAGGAGTTAGTTAACTTATGTTAGCAAAAAGATTAAACTTAACTACTTACATGACACGGCGAAGGAAAACAGCTAGCATGACATAAGCATTGCTGGAGCTAAATATCACATTAGCCACAAAAGCTAGCTCTCTGTTTCATCAGGGTTTAGATGTTCTTCCTCTGATAAATAGGTGCAGCAAAAAAATGTCCCTAATGATATTGAGTTGAGGATAAACTAACAGAACACACATAGAAACATATACAATCTGTGCAACAGGATAGATGTGATCATATTCAGGCAAACAAGGGGTAAACATATGTAGGCTAACAACATTGCTACACATAATTATCACATATACATAAAAGCTGGACAGCTTTCTTTTATATCGGGGGTTATATCTGTTAAAACAGTGTAAATAATCATGCTTTGGTGTAATTTTAGACTTTAAAAGTTAACAAAGTATTCCTTCCAGGCTAACAACCTTAAGCTAGCTGCCAGTTAGGCGTAGCCTAACAAAAACAAACAGCATCAGTCTCCACATTTAACCATTAGGAAGGAAGCAAATAAAGGAATTTTCCCCTGAAAAAATGATTGTTTTACAATTGCTTTTAAATGCCCTTAATGATGTTGAATAATTGCAGAGGGAATAACACACGATATATAAACAAATCAGCGGAAACCAGGATGACAGGAAGAAAGGATGTGATGATTATATCATGCAGACGGGAAAACGGCCTGTAATGACAGATGACTGAAATAAGACAAGGGCTCTAAATCTGAATGTATGTGTCCATACAAATGAGGGTAAGTAATCGTGTGTGTTTGTCACTGCCGCTGATTGCTCCCACCCCTCGTGATTTATCAAATGGGAAAATCTGCAGTTGTGTTCCTGCCAAGCCCACAGCGGTCTGCTTGTGTGGCTTTATAGCAGAGCTTCCTCGGGCCTCTGGGGCCACACCCTGCCTCCATCCAATGTCCTTAACACTGGATGGTCGGAGGGAAAGACAGATTAGCTTCAGACGCACATATTACATACCCCTTACATGAATTATTAGGAAACATTGCCACATGTTTTTCGCAGTAATTTAGTTCCAGAGACACATACAGTGATGCTTCTTTATTTCTTAATCATATTTTACTTTGTATTAATTTAATTTATTTTGATAGCTTATAATGATTAATTGAATATGCTTTCCATATTTCTATCATATGAATATTCTATAAAAATGTGTTTGTATCATTTCTTTTCCCCCTGTTTATCACAAATGAAAGTTTGTTTTTTCAAATGTATGTATGCACATATATAAAAGAATGTCTGATATCCCCGGAAGCAGCAAAATTACAAATTTTCCATCCCCACCCATGCGTATACTGGAAACCAGCTGTCAGATAAGCGTCCACTGTAGTGGACACTATGCATGAAAAGGTTAAAAGCTTCTGAGATGCTGTGATGTACTTATTATTATTATTGCTATAATTTCCTAAATATAATATACACCAAACAATTAGTTTAGTATCTATAGCTTGATCAGACGATAACAAACTGCAATGTTCACCCTCCTGTTAAATTTTCTAAATGAGAACACACACTGTGTGTAGCACAATCACACTTCTGCTACAGTGTTAGCCCAACTAATTGAACTTGCTCATCTGGCCCGTCCTGACCAATGACCTGAGAACACACATCCAGTCCTTAAAACCCACTTCCGAGCAGTTCCAGCCTTTGTCCTTGTGGTTTCTCAGCTCATTGTTAGCAGCGTCTAAAGCTGAAAATGGAAATCACTGCTGGTAGAGTCCCGGCTTTTGAAAGTGGAAACAGACCGTTCAGCGGCTGCGATTAGTGCCATCTATCAGACTGTTCAGGGTGGACTCATGTCTTGGCTACATTAATGCACACATCAAACACACACACCCACACAGCAGGATTTGGATAGACATGAAGCGGGAGCTAAGGTTGGTTTCCAGATTTCCACCCATCACCATGTCTTGTCTGATGTTTTGCTTGTACTTAAATTCCACTCTCGCTGTGTGTGCGCAAGTATGAAGCATAATTAACCCAATTTCCTCTCAAAACTTCAAAAGACATCATTAACAATAAACTAGTGATTTTAAGTTGGTTAAGTCAAAATACTAGGAATCAAATGGGAGAACTTAGAGCAAGCCGAAGCTAAAAAATGTTTTGGTGGATGTGGAAAATGTTCATATGGATAAATGCAATTTTACTTTGATTATAGTACTGAATAGTGTGAACAAAAATATTTAAAGGTTGTTTTTTTTTTTTGCATTTATTGAAATGTATCCATAGCATACAAGATTTAGGCAATATATTCCCAAAAAAGGGGATTTTTGGGAGTTGAGGAAAAGACATTATTTCCAGCACGCTAATCAGAATTTGTTGCAAATTCCACATCCATGAAGGGATGATTTTTGATATCAATTCAGATCAACTCAACTTCTTTACCTCTGCCGGTCTGTTAGCAACATAAGTCAAACATAGATTTTGATTAAATTTTCTGTAAATCTCGGAAATAAAATAAAGAAATAAGTAATTAGATTTTGGGGGTGATTTGGATCAATGTCTGGACCCAGGATTTTTTTAATGATTCTTTACTATAGGGGATATTCTCCCATTAGAGCTTCAAACCAACATTAATTTCACAATCATTGGAAAAAAAATATAAAAAATACATTAACAAAGCTCTGCACTTTCTGAATGCTTCTAACTTACATTGAGCCAATTGTAGTCGAATTATAATCTAATTACATTACATGAACTACATTAGTCTAAATGGCTGTGCTCATATAACCCCAATCATCAAGATAAATGCAACTTAAAGCTATTCTGTACTAAAGAAAGTCTGAGGTCAACCTTGTCCAGTGGAAGCATCAACTTCTCTGGGCCGAAATGTCTCTGGTCAGACAATTGATTATTCATTTTTTCATTCTTTTTATTTCTTTGAAGACATTGATGCTGTAATTAAGACAAATTAAGACAATAAAGGGTAACAGCCCACAGCTTTGTGTCTGGCAGCAAGAAGTACTGTCTGGTTTTTAAACCTACGTAGAGGACTGGGATTACTGTTACAAACAAAAAAAAACTTGACTTGTTTACCTGCTCACTGTTCACCTTTCATCACTCAGTCTCTTTTCTGAGACTGCATGAGGCATGCTGGGAAGGTCGACGTGAGGAGCTGTCAAAAAACCGATGACTGAGTAGCATTGAATCTTTTTCAACAGCTAAAAATCCATATCCATCCAGCAACAATTGATCAAGTCATTTCTGGTTAACCCTTAATAGTTTTTCCAGCTTTATACACGTCGTATTCATTCTGACAAAAATCCCTTTACATTTAAACACCACTACATGTCATCTAACATGCATTATAGCTGCCAATGTTTGGTTGAGTTGCTCATGTTTATGGATGTAACCAACTTGCGTTATACTCACAAAGCACCAAACTTGTATTCTTCACAAAGCCCTCTTTGATGCAACAAGATCTATACATTTCCCTTTTCTGCAAATTCCTCACTGAAAGCTTCCCTTTAACAGAAATCCTTTGTCAGCCCCGAAAAACTCTCACCACAGCATGGAGCTTCCAAGAATGTGAGCAGAGAGGAATTCCACCGGAGAATCCCTTATGACTGGGAGACAAGTCTGACAGGAAATAAAAACCTGGGCATTCCTGTCTAGGTAGCACATCTAGTGCTCTGAATTACCCTCCTTCCTTTTAGAACGAGAAATGACCTGATGAGGAAACAGTAGGACTCAAAGGAGGGAAAGAGAGAAAAGGGCTGTCAGATGCATGAATGCATCTAGTGGCTTTATTACACAGTTTGAGTGACCTGGACAAGCCAATAAATCCACTCCAGCAACACTCAGACTGAGGAGCATAAATGTCAGGCATGGATGGAAGTAACAGCCTCTTGTCAACAAGATTGAATATTCAGAAGTTAATTCATTTCTGCAGTAACAGCACGATAAAGGTAGAGAGAAGAGGATCAATAGAAGGAACCTACTTGAGGAGATCAATATCGAGAAATTACATTTATATCTGTGGGATCTTTGTAGAGTCAAGATAATGCAGAGGGATGCTAAGACAGAGAGGAGGGTGGATGGCTTACATTGTGAATGAATCCGAACTTGGCTCACACACATGCTCACAAAACACTTGCACACCATGAATGTTTTAGCCCTAATTCTCCACCACGAAACCACACAATCGTTTCCAGTAGATGGAAAAGCCAAGACTTTTCCACATATAAGCATTTTTTTCTGAATTCACAATTTGCCAAATGCTTCCTTTAAGGATGTCCATGTGTTTTACTTGGTTAGCATCTGAAGACAGGGGCCAGGTCTCTCTCTCTCAGCTCAAAGGCACAGAGCACACTTGGAAATGAAGAGCACTGTCAGAGGATAAATGTTTAAGTGATGGTTTCCAGCCCACTTTCAGATGATATGGTTGGCATTACATGCTACAGTTCAGTTTAAAATTTATCTATGTGAATTACCGGGGCTGTTAGTATGTAATTATGCTAAAATTAATAAATTTATTTTTAGGAGAATCAATTATATTTCGAAGCAGAGAAAAGGCAAAAAATCAGATAGTGGAAAAGAAAGGGACAGGGGAGTCAAATATGAATGTCAAACGTGATTATTTATAAGGCCACTGAGCAGTGCGGTGAGACAAATGAGATAAGTAAATCAGTACTTTTATGATCAAACTAAATATAGAATATTTTGAGATCAAAAATTATATTCCCATTTAGAGCGATACAGACAAAGGAAACATTCAAATGTAATATTAAAGGGGGCAATAAAGTCCATATTTTCTCAGAATTTGGTATGAGGAGAGCTTATTATTCGAAAGTTTCCTTATCCGTTATTTAAACTGCAGTCATCAATTTAACTTTATCATCTTTTTCATACAATATTGTCCACAACTTTCTGATCAGTATACAACGAAAAAGTTGGAAACTTCGTGTATTTTCTCTTACTGTTACGATTTTTTCTCCCTACTTTTGCTAAGTGGCTGTTTAAAAATGCTTTTCATTCAACAGCTTTTCATTCAACACACATTACAGGGTAATTTTACTGATGCTTTTGTCCAAAGCTACTTATAATTCAGTTTTGCCAGTACCATCGCTGGAGGCAAGGAGGGTAAGGTGTCTTGCCCAAGGACACAACAGGTGACTAAGTTGGAAATCAGATTCAAACCACTACCCTTCTCAATTCTGAATGACCCAGCTTACCACCTGAGCCACTGCCGGCCAGTGGCAGTGACACTGGTGGTAGGGTGATACAATAAATACAATACAATCTTGATAAATAAAAATAAAATAATACATAACTTAGTTATTTATCCATTATTTTTAAAATCCTTTTCTTTCTCCTGCTTAGATTTTTTTTTACATTTCTTTTAGCTAATTACCCAATATTTAGATAAATTTTGTACATATCTACAAATAAACAATTAAAACTCATCAAACATTATAATGTTTTTTTTTACATTCAACTATTAGCTTAAGCTAAATATTTCAACAACTCATTAAGTATCTCATTCATCCACTACCTGTTACTTTTTTTTAGCTAGCTTTACGCTAACAATTATTCTAAAAATGAGCAAACTAAATAATCTGATATCATACATTGCATATTTAACAGTCACCTATTACTTTAAACAATGATGTTTTAATTACCATTTGTTGATTAATTCAGTACTATTTTAATTATCCATGATCTATTTTTTTTAGCTACGTAGCTGACTTTAAGCTAACACATGATAATTATATGAGTAAATAAACAAAACATATCCAAAGTTATTGTTTTAACAGTCACCTTAATTACCATAAAAATCCAGTTTAACCATTCATAATTAATTTAGTATATCAATTTGTTGTTTTTTAGCAACTTGGAAAACTTTTAGCTACATTAGCTTATAACATTGGCTCTGCAGAATAGTTAGAAATATATTTAAAGATTTCTTTAATGTGCATCAAACCTTAATCTATTCCATATGAGATATTTTCCAGTCATTTTTGTCACTTGTTTGAATGAAGGTGAAATACACAACCCCGAGGTACAATAAACCTCTTCTGTTGAATGAAGGTAGAAGGTACACAAAGACTAAAACATTCGGCCCGCACAACCGTTACGAGGCGAGCAAGCGTCTGGATGGAGGTGTTGACTAATGCTTCATAAGGCCTTGTTTAACTGCAACCTGGGACCTAATCCATCTCAGCCCCTCTGTATGTCCCTGAGCTGTCCATGTTAATGTCTGACCTGTCATTACACTGGTCCAATTCACACAGTGTTGACATGAACTGTCAGCAGATTAGGATGAAGCAAAAACACACATTTCATTATTGCCTCAAAAAAGAAAGATGAGGAAGAGAAAAAAAAAACCCAGAAGCATTTCATGTCATGTATGTGATGAATAAAGAACAAGGTAAGGTTGTGGTATTATCAACATAAAGAAGAAACAAGAGTAGTAAAAGGTTACCAGTCCCGTCACCTTTAATCCTATTCATTGTATCATTCAGTAAGTACAAAGATTGACATTTATCTTTTGCACAACTCTTGCATTTCTTGCCCAGAAATAGACATTTAAAGATACCTTGAATCAACATCCTGGATCCCATAATGGCAAAGTCAGATATACAAGAAATTAATCACCAAGCATTAGCAAATATGCTGTCCGGTTTAAAAGAGGTACTCCACCTGAGTGCCTTAGTCACGCACTGAAAGGAGGAATAAAGCAGCAGAGACGTTATAACCTACGTTTTCCATCGAGTAGCTCAGATACATCATTCTTCAGACCAACCATTCTTCCAAATCCCCTTCTTTTCAACTCTATTTCTCTGCTTTGGATCTCAGACATCTTCAGAATTTCCAGGTGAAACCTTCAGATGACATGAACACAGTGAAATTCTCTTTTCTTGTTTTAAAAATCTCCTCAGGGACAAATAAATACATTACCGATAACAAGTGTTTTCACGAGCTAAGTAGTAATCCCAGTTAAAGGCATTCTAGACGAGTTGTACTGTAACAACTACGCCTCTCAAACCGACATGAACACCTGTGGCCTCCAAAGGTCCCCATGCGGGCTCTGTTCACATCCCTGATCTCTGGGAAAAATTTATAACACCTAAACACACCACACAGAGGAAATTAGGCTAGGCTGCATTATCAGCTGTGCAAGAAGACAAAGTTTAAAGCAGAAAGGAGGCTGTTCATCAATAGTATGTGCTTATTGTCACATTCAGTGCATATTTGCATAGTTGTGTCAGAGTTATGGTCAGCCATCCTTGTGCCAGCTGACATGAGATTCTGTACATCTACAACACAGTCAGTGACCTGTGTAAAAACAAACTTAATTCATAGCAGTCACTGCAGAGACATCTGTAGTTACTCTGATAGGGAATCTTGTCAGCTGATGCTGCAGCTTTAGAAACTGGGACAACTGTATGAAAATCTCTTTCAGGCTAAAAGCATTTTAAGACTGGTCCATTGTCTTAATGGACATCTGTTCGATCAGAATTTAGTTAAAAAAGATAGAAAGAAAATAAGCAGCTGTGAAGTTTGTGCAGATGCCAGTTTGAGCTCTGTTGGAGGATATTCATCCACCAACTACAAGAGCATCATGTCTGGCTATGAGAACTTCAATTTAGTACAACTAACATGCTTAAAAAACTGGTTAACTATTCAACTGCACAACAAATGCTTCATTATGGACTTGCTATGATATACTATTCTTATATATTGCATATTATTCCTTTTGGTATTTTATTTTTTTCTTTCAGAGTTGTACTGTCTTGTTTGTTATCTTTTGATCATATATCTAATAAAGCTGCTGAGGCATTTAAATTTAGACTAGCAGTTAGACAAGTAATATCTATTATCTTATTATCTTACATATTAAGATAATAAGATAATTATCTTATCTTATCTTAAAACATCCAGTGACTTACTGATTCATAGTTTCAGGCTATAGTTAGTGAAAACTTTGAGGGACAGCAGCCAAGCTTTGCCTATCAGGAAGTTGTGGAAGAAGATGCGAAGGAGCAACAAAGGAGAAACTTCCCAAAGTGGGTGCATAGATTTTCCAGTGACACTAAAAAGCCATTTTTCTCACGAATAGACAAAATGCAGATTTAATCTGATGAATCGGCTGAAAATACACCTAACTTTATCAATGACTGACTTCTGGTTATAAAGCTATTGCAGAGTTTTCACATCTTTCTGAAACAGTCAATCCATGAGCAAACAGAAAATCAGTAATCAGAATTTTTTCCAATCACTTTTATAGAAGGAAAAAAAGAGGATTTTCGTGTGGGTGTCACAAATAGACAGTAACTGAGTAATCCATAGGCTATTGACCAATAACAGGACAAAACAATCAATCTGTGGATGTCACAGCTGATCAATTTATAGATTACAGAGTAAATATTCCTCATATGAAATGATGTTGATCTCATATGTTATCTCCAATGTTTTATCTCATCAAATCTTTTCAAACATGGTGAAACACCTTCATGTCTTGGTTGAAATCTGATGTGGTATGTTTACATGCTATACAAAGTATCAGTATTATCATGCAAAGAATATTTCAGTGATTTTGTTTCTTAAAATAAGAAAGCCCTTTAAAAAGCTGCTCATCACTTGAAGTCATTTTAATGTGGGCTGCATGCAGTCTCTTGCTCCTCCTGAAGAAAATCTAAGCGCAGTAATGACACAGGAAAAACAGAGCTTGAGCACAAACACTTTGATCATTGTTGTCATTCCACTTGCTGCGAGCTGATCATTACCCAGCTGGACAGATCTCGCCCCGTGCCTTCCTCTTACATCTCTTTTTCCACACCTTCCCACTGTGACCATTTTCACTGCTGGTCCTTTTTGCTCTCATGATCTGCCATCAGCTGGTCATATCCAACTCATTCTAATTGTAAGTTCCTTTCTCTGCATGCCGCTGTCCTGAAATCCTCACCGTTTGTCTATTCCTCATTTAAAAAAATGCAGTCTGTACAAATTGTGTGAACATCTCTATCAGCCTTGGAGACCTGAAGGCATGGGGGTCATCCGCAGCACCATCATCCACAATAAAACCATCCTCCCTCTGAGATAGAAATGAAGTTCTCTCAAGAGACCAACACAGACACTTAGGGAAGCAGTGTGTCAGCTCAATAAACAGCAATTTATTGGCAGGTGACTGAATCCACCGCCATCCATGGAGGCTATCAGCAGGCCATCTTAGTTCTGCTGAGAGATATTAATGAAGAAAGGAGACGAGGGGAGAGAGAAAGAGAGGAGTGGTAACAACTGATTACATCTGATTGAACCTGTTCTGGTTTATTTTTTACTCTATATGTGCACTAACAATTGTTAAGAACTGCTATTTCGCAATTTCACTGTATATAATAAAACCAGCCTACAGCAACAGCATCACGAGGCTCTTCAAATGTGGCATATAAAACGCATTTCACAAGTGCCCACGTCTCATTTTAATGCCCTCACACAATACCAAGTAAGATTATTTACTCATAGTTTGTTGCCAAGAAGATGATCTCAAGTTCTTTTAACTCAATTACTGCTTAATCAGCTTTTCTGGGTAGAAAAATACATTTTCAAACAATTTCTGAAAGAGCGCCCTGGCTTATCTTTATGTAAGTCTTAAAGAAACTCACAAGTCACATAATGTTTCTAAAGTCATGTTACTGGAGTGCTTAGTGCCTTAAAAGGTACCTTTAAAAAAGGTTAATAACCTTAATTTTTTTTTTACTATTCTTTCTCAAATAGCAGGTTTCTAATCAGAGTCCACAGCTGATGTAAACTTTAACCTTTAGAGTTCATTATCCTTCTAATTACATATACCCATTAAGAGTCTGAGTTTTTCAGTCAAATTTTAGAGGAAAAAGACAAACAAAGAGACAATTAAAGAAAAAGAGAGTGTTTACCTGTACCATTCCAGTCCCTTTTCGTAGAAGCGGTCAAAGAAGTGCGGCTCTGCGCCTACGGCTCTCACGTCCGGATGGATACGCAGGAACTCCAGCAGAGCCCGAGTGCCACCTTTCTTCACCCCGATGATGATGGCTTGGGGGAACTTTTTACTGCCAAAAGTGTTAGCTATAGAAATATTGTTGGTTGGATTTCCATTTTTTGATAAGTCCAACAGCTGTTCCCGGACAAACGAGGCCAGGGACGCATTGTACGCACCGGGCTGCTTAATTTCTTGCCCATCGTCTGAGATAATTCTGTTTTGGAGATTACTCTGATGGTCGTATACAGGTCTGGGTAGTGAGTCACAATATCCGTTGAGACAGTAAAAGAGGTAAGTAAAAAGAATGATCATTGTAAAGAAGACGGACAGCTTGGACTGCGCCTTCAGGTGTCCAAAGTTGAACGCAGCTCTCCATTTACTGCATCCCATGGGTCGCAATCATGAGCGCGAGAACACAAAACACGAAACATGGCATGTAAAGTGATCTCATGCTACTGTCTTTGCAGTTACTCGGAAAGTAACTAAATGCACTTTATTTGTTTGAGCCACGAAAGCATAGAGGGCGCAAAACCTGCCCACGGCGCGTCAAAAAAGCTCCACATGTCCATGAGTTTTGTGCGTGTTTTCCTCAAAGTGTGCCTGTGTCTTGACTCAAAGCACCAAAGATAACAAGTTGATTTCTTCAACGTTTCTTCGGCAAACTCTCAGCCATCTTTACATTTCTAGGCCGCTGCGCTCCGTTCCGTCTGTGCGCTCCCGCGGGCTCCCTGGCAGCGGTTCTATAGCAAACCCAAACCAGCCCTTCCAGTCCGACTGCCAAATCCACGCCCTGTTTATCAAACACACGCCCCTTTCATCCTCTGCTCGTGCCACACTGGTATCACAGAGAAAATGATTAACAAGAGCAGTGCTTCCTCCCTAGGCTGGCGAAGAGCGAAGAACTCTAATGATATTATCATTAGATCAGTTTTAGACGGAAATAATAATAAAAAAGTTTAATAATGCCGTAGAGAGAGAGAAAATATCAGAAAATTGATTGGAAAATTATTGAAATTGATTGCAAATTAAGGATGTAATTTTTCTTCATTCCCCCATGACTGCAACCGCTCTTTAACAGTCTGTATATAAACGTTGAGCCTCGGGTTGTCTCTGCTCTGATTGCGCAGCTACTGGCCACCTGCTGTCTGCCGGCCAGCCTGGCCACACACACCCCTGGTGCCAGCCATGACATACACATCTAACCCTGACACTCCTGACCAGCTGGCACAAGAATAATGATCTTTCTCTTTTTCTTTTCACCTGTGTACACACGTGACACCATAGTTAACATGGTCAACATCTAGTAACCCAGGTCACCATCTATTATTTGTCCAGTTCTACTTTCTCTTTCTATTCAGACCTAAGGACGAACTGAAAAGTTTGGTAATTATTCGGAGAAAAGTCACAGAAAAGTCACATAAAAAAGTAGTTTTTCATCCTTTTATCGATAGATGAGGCTGAATGTGTCATTTGGAAATTACTTCCTAAGAACATATACAACGTTTAAAGTGTTAACACACTGGATTCTGTGCCAGTCTTTTCCTGTGGATATTTATTGAGGATAATCAGATGAAGTGAAATAATACTGTATATAAATGTGTGCACTCAGAATAAAATCTGAAGCAAATGGCAGCACTGTTACTTCACTGATTTGATGGAAAATTTAAGTCCTCATATTTTGACAATGTGCTTATTTAAATCCCATGTTCTCAGATAAAACATGAGTTCAACTGTAGTCCAAATTACTGATCTTTGGTCCTATTATCTGTTATATCAGCACCAAAATGTAAACTAATGGTTCAGTTAAGATTCGGTTCAGTTTAATGGTAACACTACAATGCACTTTCGGTCACTGTATAGCACATTCAGAGCTATTTTGCTAAATGAGAACATTTTCCTAATCCAAACCATGTGAATCAAACAAGGTAATGTTATAAACACCTGAACAAGTCATAAAAGGATAGAATTTAAAGCAATGTAATTTTCCTAAACCTAAACAGGTAGTTACTAATTAACTCTAAACATGTAGTTTTATTGCTTAAACCTAGTTGGTTACTTATGTTACGTGAACCTTTCTCCAAACCTCAAACATTTTGGTTTTCTAAAATCAGCTGCTTTTTATTATTTAAAAACAAAAATTTAGAAAAATTCAAACCGTTCTACTAACAATGCCATAGTCCCCCATGCAAAGGTATCCAGTCAGTATGTTGTACATTGTATGAGTGTTAATAACAAGATGGTATATCTATTTAAAGTGACAAGAAGAATTCATAAACTGTAAAACTATGTGTAACTTGACAAACTTTACCTTTAATTGTAGGTTTGTGTTGCTTGCCTCGTAAATTCAACAATCCACTAGTTTATGGTTCTAAATTGTGCGTGATTCTGGTTCAGTCAAAGAAAACTTTACTTAATTCTTGATCATTTCCTTTCCAGGAATACTCGTAAGAGCTGAGCTGACATGCATTAGAGTTCAGACCAATTAGTGGACTAAATATGAGACTCCAGTTTCAGCAAATTAGTAGAAAATGACGAAAACAGTTTTATCATTATGTGTTACAGTATAAATCATAATTTATAGACACCTTCGCCTTATAAACTGAAATATAAGTAAGGCTCTATGTGGCAGTGCATCCATAAGAATGATGAATTTGAAAGAAATAACAATATCTATCGACCCAGGTTTCCTCCAACCTGGCAGAATGTCAATTTCTTAGAGTCCAAACTGAGAAGGCATCATTTATCGTTCCGGACTCTGTTCCAGCACTCCTTGAAATTGATCTGTTGTGATGCTGAAAAACAATCAGAGATATGCCACCGTGTTGTCAAAGTGATCAATAACGTTTATGTATGCCATACAGATTGGCGATCTCCTTGGAATAATTACCTAGTTTAAAGTTTTAAAAAATTTTTAAATGTAATGTGCAGGCCTGTTTTCTGATTCCAGACAGCTTTGCTGGGTGTTACATCACAGTCTGTGCCACAGTTTACAGCTTCTGTCTGCTCCACTCTAACCAACTTCCTTATCAGAGGTTGTTTTTTAATCAATGTCAATCAATGTTTTTTAATCAAATACATTTTAGTCAATGTATTTGTTTAACTTTAACATAATTTTAAGCTTGATGTTTAGCCCTGCCAACATACCTGTTTTGCTGTAAGGAATAGAGCAAAGTAAACCTTGTTCCATAGCCATGCCCTGGGAGTGGCCAAAAACGTAGACAAAAGTTGATGTTATAATCAGAAAGTCACAATTGTGGTTTCACTTGTGATGAAGCTCTATTTTGTTGTTCCAGATATATATTAGACATTTACATGTGACATATATTATAAAGTCACATTCATGTTAACTTGTAGCCAGAAATTTGTAGTTGTAAACATATTTTAAGTATATATTTTCAGAAGTTATATTTGGGTTTGGTATTCACTAAAAAAAAAGTTTTTTTTAGTTTATTTGTGAGATTTACTTTATCTTTGTTGGTAATCACTACTGTATTTCTAGAGCTGGAACAAAGCACCAAAAGGCAGTTGAAGCTACAGAAAGTTAGTAATTTGTATCCACATACCAAAATCTTGTCACAAAAATATAGGATATGCAAAAAATCAAATGTAAGTAAAACCTTCATCACAGTCACGTTATAAATAAAGAACAAGATTGAAACAAATAAACACAGGCACACACCCAGGCTATCATATCAGGATTGTTATACAAGTTCATGTGTCAGCAGTGCAGTCATGAGTGATTGCACTTTATGGGAACTTTGCCTATTATGAGTGCATACAGGGGAATACTTAAACTAGAGAAAGGCACTCTTTTCTCTCTTTGTCACACACCTATGTCTGTGTGTGACATCTTCTGTGTTGAATTCCTATCCACCCTTGTAAGGTCTGTGACTGTGGAAGACAGACAGCTGTACAAAGTCCAAAAGACTGACCTGTGGCTGCTTTAAAGACCGGATCAGTTTCAAGTATTGTGTTTCTCTTTCCGAGACTTTGATCATTTATTGTTGTTTCAGACCAACTGGAGTACTTGTGCATACTCTTTTTCAATTGTGTCTAAATTATTTAGGGTAATTCGGTAATATTTATCTTAAATCAGTTACATTTTATTTTACATGACAGTTTGTTTTAAATCAGTGACTATGCTCTGATCTCCTGATTTATGTCTCTTTTTAAAGGCTCTGTTTTCATGTTTCTTACAATAGCTGATGCTGTCTCTGTTTCAGGTCAAAGTGAATGCACCAGACGTTTTCTAAATGTCTGGAAGGGTGTTGTAGTCATTGTCCCCCAGGAGAATAGAGATTATTACATAGATTATTACACCAGTATTGCTGGGTCACTGAGGACACATGGCATAAAGCGAGCTACTAAAGGCTGGTCTTCACCTGGATGGAATGTGACTCTCTCTCTCTCTCTCTCTCTCTCTCTCACACACACACACACACACACACACACAGGAACTTGTCTCCAATGTCCTTTTCCCAAGACATCAACATTTAAGGGATTTAAGAGGTAATTACTGTACAAGCAGAGACTTTTCAAGACGCACTTCACAATTATAAGCTTTATTTATATACATAATTTAAGTCTTTAGTACTTTCATACTTTCTTGTCATTAATTTACTCCACAGTGTCCCCCAACTTATTTCTTTAGTAAAAAATACCAAAGTGGTGGAGGATTTAACTCATTGTTTAAAGTTTTTGTATGAGGACTTTGAGCCAGCAATGATGAGACTAAGATTTAGACTGACTGATGGGTGACATCACTAAGCCTACGTCTACTTATGCCTGTGAAAATATGTCTATAGCAAAGTATGCAATATACAATATGGACAAGGTATTTGATTTAGAAAATTAATGAAAATAATAATTATAATAATGCATTTTATTTATAGTGCACTTTACATTTCAAAGAAATCTCAGAGTGCTACAACAGGTAAAATCAATGTAACACACAGATGGAAAAGCAGTAAAAAAGTGAAATAAAAATAAAACCTCCCTAAAATGCCTTTGTAAACAGAAATTTTACTATAACTTATTACAGTTCCTATCAAGAAAAAAAGTCTAATTTGCATTGTAAATGCTGACACATTAATTAATTTTTCTTCTATGCTTAATCTGATCATTAAAGGATTCATCCACAGATGTTTTATTCATGAAGGGGAAAACATGTGTGGGAGGCATTTTTCTAACAAACCAAGAGCCCTGCTGATTTTCTGGTTGTATCTGATGCTCCCAACATGTCTCTGCTTTACCCCCCGCAGCTACAGTTTGGTGCTGGGAGACAACTGAAATATAAACTGGATTGGCGCATACTTACCTCATCAACAAATCGTCAAGGAAGACAAAAAAAAGTACTACATGAACCACGGGCCAAACTCTGTGAATGACAGCTACTTTCATTCACCACGGAAAACACTGCAGGAATTTGTCTCTGGCACCAAAGATGTGGCCAAAATAACTTTACACACAAACAAAATGCATAGATACCAAGCAGTCGCCTGTTTAGTCTCTGCAATTGTGTGCAGGGAGGGCTGAGTGTTGTGCAGGCCTATGTTCTCCGCCATAACTGCAGAGCAGAGTTCTGCGGTGAGCTGGGTAAGTATAGGCCACAGCAGCTCTGTACATTATCACATGGGTGTGGCTATGAAATGGCTCCTTGCAAATTGTTTTCAATAAAGGAGTAAGGAAGGCACGTAAAGTACCAGGCATGCCAGCACATGATCGTTACGTCACTGTGTGACACGGGGAAATCAAAGGACAGTAATAAGTGCTGTTTACTAGTTGGAAGCTGAGTCATGAGGGTGAGAGGAACACTGATACTCAGCTGTAAGTCTTTCCTTACTTAGACTTTTATGGCACTGCACTGGAATTAAACAGAGGCCAATGCATATAATACAATGGAATACTGTTCCAGCAACATCACTATACTGATTAAAGTATAATAGGAGAAAAAGGCCTCAATTTAAGTTAAAAAGAAAAGGGGAACAAATTTATTTAAGATGTTTCTACTACAAACATTCTTATTTTACTATAAGGGAAATATTTTGACTGTCATCTGTTTTTTTTAAATAGAAGTGCTTCCTGCATAATAGGATCGGGGAGAAATCTGTGATCTGTACAGGTTTGCTGAAAGCATGTTGACTGATTGTATGCTTCCCGCATTTGGGGCCTATTGAAAACCATGCAGAGTAGCAATACAGGAAAAGATAAAGAGTCAGGTGTGGTAAGGTTCAGACAAAACAACAAAAAAAAATCTAATCTCTGTCTCAGATTCTATTGTTAAATGATTAAAGAGAAAAAATTACAAAAAAAACCCCTCTCAGCAGAAAGTTATTTAGATTTTTATGACTTAAGATATACATTTTAAGAGCAGATTTATTTTATTTTATTTCCAAATACTCATATTAGTTGTTCCTCATCTGTAATTTTGAGGCAGTTGAGACTGAAATACGTTTGATGAACACAAGGGCTTTTTGAACCTTTCTGAAAGAGTTTTCCCATTCTGTAACCCAAATCTTATTCCAGCATTGATCTTTTTACTAAAACTAGTTTGTTTAGCCAAGATCTAACCAAATTAAACTGAATAATAGCTTTAAAGGAGCTATACCCGAGTTCATGTCCGGCCAGTTTAGTCAGCAACAACGGCTAGTTTGGCGTGACGCTCTTTCTCTGCCCGGTTAATTTTCGGAACGTCCAGATTCCGATGAGCCAGTAATAGCGTTCCCCTATTGATCTGGTATTAAGTTACGAAAGTTAAACTTCTTAGCCGAGAAAAAGCATCACACAAAAGCTAAAAAAAAACTAGCTAGCTCTAACTAAGCTAGCCGGACGTGAAATCAGGTATAGTCCCTTTAAATAAGTGTTGATTTTGGTTACAAATGGAACAGGTTGTTTTTCCATCAATGGAAAAGTCCAAAAATTGTTTGTGAAAGAGTTTTTTAGAAAAGTTATCATGGGATGTAAGCTTAGTAAAAGGAATGAAACTCTACAAATGATCACTTGTGTTAAACATTTTGGGATTGATGTGTCAACTTGTCATATTTAGTTCAGTGGTGCTTAATTCTAATTCTAATCACCAAAAGTCAAAAACAGATCAGGAAAAGGACTTCAGAGTGCATGTCTTTTTTATTTAATGCTAGGCAAAGATAATAGATAAGTAGATTTCCCAAATTTTTTTGTCCAGCAGCTCACACATAATGAATTATGAGTAAACACGCGTGTAACACTGAAATTTATTAATTAGTCTCCTGGTGCGATGGTTATGTATCTGTGTTTCATCATGGTAACATATATGATTGTTTTTCATTATTTGCGTGAGCATGTAAACAATGAACAGCAGTGGCAGCAAGACGTCTCGGGGAACTCCACAGGTTTTTTTTTATTTTCTTTCGCTCGTATTAATATTTACCTGTAAACACAAATCAGTCCTTGACTTTTAAGTAGGACACAATCCAGTTAATTGCAGTATCAGGAATTCCGACCCAGTTTTTCAACCTATCTTGTAAGATGTTATAGTCGAATGTAAAAAGCAGCACTGATACATAGGTACCAGGAGTGAAAGGTTTCCACTTTCTGTGCTCAAGCAGATGTTGAAGACCTTAAATAAAGCAGTCTCAGTGCTGTGATGTGGGCAGAAACCTGACCAAAAATGAAAAAGTTATTTATTTTATTTTGCTTGTGATTTTGCCATTGACACAATCCACAAACTCTTCAATTAAAGACCGGGAGGGGGGGGGGGGTATAGAAAAGAAAGCTTGTACAAACATTTCAATTATTTTCACAAATGTGCAGTTTTTTATAACCACAGCTTGGGCCTGTTTCTTGACACTCTCAATGAAAACAGGAATTATCAGATACAAACACATTCAGCAACACAAACTTGGAAATATTCAGACCTTCAGCAATGACTACATCCAGACAGAGTCCTCTGTTGACAAGCCAGAGTGCTACTGTGCTCCTCAACTACTTCTCAGAAAGAAACAAACAAAAGCAAATTGGTGGAATGATTGGTCTCAGATTCAAAGTAATTTATGACATCAGGGGCAAAATAAAAACAGAGCCATTAGCCTATCAGTGCTTCACCTAACAGTCAGATTCTCTGATAGGTTATCTGACAGCCATGACTTAAAGCAATGAGACCTCCCCATAAAGTTTGCTGATCAGGGCCACGGGACAGCAACTATCGCTTTCTTCTAAGGTTAGTGAGTCCATTTTCTCTGCTTGTCTGTAAGTTATTTTAGCACACAGGTATCCCTTCACTGACCTTTGTCTTCCCTCTCCATCAGATCCAAACGTTTAGCTTAAGATATTGGATTGCATGCTATGGCTGCAGCACAATTTACTGCACAGAGAAGCAAGGATTTCCAAAACCATACAGTTCCATGATCTACAGTCATGATGTCATTCATGCAATAAAAACGGGCCTATAATCATTCTGGTCACTTCTTTTCGTTGCTATGAGATTCCACAGTGGGCGATGATATATCAGAAGGTTGACACAATAATACATTTTAAAAAACTACCACACTGGTAGACCATCTGTTAGGTACGGGCAGAGCACAGGGACTAAATGAAAATGACTATTTTTAATACGGGAACTTTTCAGGGGTATGGCTATTTGATCATTTTATTTAAACAGCAGAAATCAATGGACTGTGGTACGGGGGGCCTCAGGAAAAGTCCCCTTGCAGTTTTACCTCAGAATTATACCTCTACAAGCCTGAGCCTGACCCACTGAAACAGACATGAAGCCAAAACAAACATGACCTCCCTAACCGCCACCACACCGCACACACAAAAGAACAGAGTCGACCCAGGTCCAGGTTTGGGACAAAGGCCAAGAGAAAAGCGCTTGATGAAATAGTTTAGGTGCTTATGCTGCTGTGGTTCAGTGAGCTCTACTTGTTTGAAGCCTGCAACTGTGTTTCTCTGTTATCTACTTTTGGAATGAAGATAAACTAAAGGCACGTTCAGGACTGATGTTTACAAACTGGTAGGTAGCCTATAGAAACCCAGTCTGGAATGCATATCAGATTCAGGCTCAGGCAAGAATATCATAGTCAATGCCAATGCTAGGAGAACGGCTAGCCCTATTCTGACTGGTAATGATAATAGTTTTTTATTTAAACGGTTTCAATTGTTGGGTCGTTCCATGGGAGTGGTGGGGTTTGAGCCGCTGTTAACCCTGAAAAACAGAACAGAACTTCTGATTTCAGCAGCTACATGAACAACCCTGCCTGTGATAAGTGGTTGATCTTTTCTGTGTGTTTCCAGTGTGATATACAGTAAGTCCTGTTTTAAGCCAGTCTTCCTTCTTATGGATAACTTTGTGTTTCCAATGATCTCTTTTTCAAAATTCATGTGACGTATCATATATTTAGGAATATTTCAATGCTGTTTTGATTTTGACATTAAAGCGCTAAAAGCTTTTATTTAATAAATCTTGTATTTCATACTGATTCTGACCAGAGTCAAGGATGATTCTGCTAGACATTGCAATTAGTGTTTTTCCTGTGTTTTTACTGGGCCACCCCATTAAGAATATCTTGGATACACTACCGCTTCAATAGAGTCTGTAAACTTTAGATTCCACTGTATGTGTTTATAGCATTCAGTGTGTTAAAAAAAAAAAATTTCTTCCACTGAGCTCCAGTTTTGTAAACGGCAGCTACAAAAAGGCAGAAAAGTTTTGATGTAAACTCAAAGACAGATATATCATGTCAACTAATGGCACAATGAGATCAAACCTTTCCCATTTTCCACTTTGGACTTTTCATTTTTCCTTTTGATTTCTAAAAAACACACATGGAGGCAAACGGAAATTCACTGGAGGTGCTCAAATGTTTTGGAAAACTGTATTTAAAAAGTTCCTCAGCAATCTATCTTCATGGTAATCATGCTGTGGATAATACACAAGCGGTTAAAATTGTAGTCTGTTTCAGGACTTGCACTGACAAAGTCACAGCCATCTGCAGCTTTAACAGCAATTTAGAAATGGATTGTATTTGGCGGTATGGATCTGTTCTGGGAACTGTTCAGAAAGCAGAAGAAAAGACCACCCAGAGTACAGAACAGAGCAGAATTGGGATTTCTGACCATGATTCCTTCTTCTTTGTAGCAACACATAAAGTCCAAAAGGAAAAAGAGAGTCATTCAAGATGATGTTAAGGTCTTAGTAGCTTTTAAATTAAGTGCTTCATTTCCACATATAGCCAGATCCCCTCCGCCTTTGTCAGTTTGACAGGCATGTCCACATGAAAAAGTGAGCATCTACTTCTGCCACTTTTATGTGCAAATAAATGTAACAGCATAAAAACCTTTCAGGAAAGTCTGTCATTCCATCTAATCCACATCTACATTAGAAATGTTTCTTTCCCTCTCCGTGATGGTGGGCTTGTAATGCCAGCTTAACGTCGGGCTTTTTCAAACAGGCATAATTATGCCTTTAAATGTGACTGGATGACACGCTGCACAAAGAAGTCAACCAAGGATTAAAACTCCCATCAGTCGTAGCAAACAAAGGTTTGGTGTATATCTGAAACACTAACTGCTCTCTGACAGAAATGAGCGCATACGCAGGAATGTTCTTACCAAAATGCAAACTGCTCAGGCTTTCAGAAAAAACTGAGACGACTTGAAAGGAGAGCAGTGAGTAAGTAGAGCCCCTTTGTTTCATTTTTAACTCAAATCCAATTTGGAACAAAAGGTTGCCAATATTTTCTTTGAGCTGCCTGTCCACAGACTTATTGAGCATCAGTTCAATGCTCTGGATCTCTGAGCATGATGTATGGGGAGACGTGTGTAGGGTTTGCAGGGATCGGAGAGACGTGGCTGATCAAGGAGGGACACAGCAGACCTGGTGAGCTGGGCACTGCAGTCAACAGGCATTATGTGTCAGGTCATTAAGACGGATGGTGGAGATTTGCTCTGCGTCCAGAGGATGGAGCATAATTCAGCCCAGATGCTGGGTGGCTCTTGTTGTACTGTGAGTCGATGCTGTTTGCAGCCACTGTATGATTTAACTTCCCAATGCACAATATTCACCCTGCAGGAAAAGGTCATAGAACACACACTCAGATTGTTTTACATTCTCAGACAAATTTATGGCTTTTGTTAACAAGCCCGTTTAAAAAAAAGAAGAAAAAAATATTCAAGGCTACCTTTGCTGAAATATTATTGTATGTAAGAAAAAAAATGGCAAAGAGCTGACACTTTCATGGAAATTCACAAAACTATCCTGAAAAAGAGAAAACATCTGCATTAAGAGATTGAAGGGAGTTGAAGCTACTCAAAAACACTGATATCCAAGAAACCTCATGGATCCCTTATGGATCAGTCTTTTTGTGCCTGGTATCAATTTACTATAAAACTAGAGTCTTTCCATATCTTGTTCATTTGCCTCTGTAGATTTTTTATTTGTCAAAGCAATGCAAGAGAAATGATGCAAATAAATATTTGATTTTCAGTTTCCTCAAAGTTTGGGGATCAGAAATCAATTTTTTCCTGTATGAAGTCGTAGTCATAAATTTGGATACCTTGAAACTATACTGATGTGATGGAAGAAAGTCGCATTTAAATAAATTGTGATCGTTTGAGCTTGACTCATACACAGAAAGCTAACTGATTTTAGTTTTTGCTGCTTTATATACACAAATGCCTGCACTGATGGTGCCTTTTCTACAGTAGATGTGAAAGGTGCTAGTTTAGTAGGGGCTAATGGACCCCTTTACCAGATGCAGGCTTTTGAACCAAGCAGTGGTGGTAAGCTGGATGGTCCCTAATTTCTTTAACTTGTAGGACACAGCATCCTCAGTTTCCAAACGGAATTTCCTTCATCTAACCACACAAGAGTTTTTCACTTTTCACGTTTTTCAGCCCAGAGAAGACATCAACTGTGCCATAATCACACATGGCTTCTTTTCTACTTGACATATTATTAACTTGCATTTTAAATGGCACTGCGAGGTGTGTTTACAGTCATCTGAAGGTTTTAAGATCAAAGGCATCCAGTACTGATTTTCAGTCATGTTTTTTAAATTTCTCCATTTTCTCTGAATCTTTTGTAGCTATTATGTGAGGAAGATTATGGAACTATTTAAAGTCTACATACTTTTACTTTAAGAGGTGTTATTCTGAAATTGCAAATTGTTGTTGGAGATTTGGGCAGATAGCTGAGCCAATCCCTGTCTCTGAGAGACTCTTCCTCTCTAAGGTGCTGTTTTTATATCCAATATTGTTACTGACTCGTCGCCAGCTAACCTCATTAGGATGATATTCCAGCTGTTTCCTTTTAGGACCATTTACCTTTCTGTCAAGTGTTTGGTGGACATGGACAGCACGGTCAAACGTGTCCTTTGGAAAGTTAAGTAAGAGTGCTCTAGGAGTTTGAAGTACTGGACTCCTTGTACGAGCTGTTTGGTCTCAGAGTGTCGGAGCTTGGTCCACATTGAACCCAATAAGTCAAATTCATTTTCTGCGAGGGTTGGACTCCGCCAAGGCTTCCCTTTGCCGCCGATTCTGTTTATAATCTTTATGGGTAGATTTTCTAGGGTGCTGCTGAGGTGTTGAGAAGGTCCAGATTTGTGGCCTCAGGACTGGGTCTCTGCTTTATGCAGATGATGTAGCTCTGCTAGTTTCATCGGGCCAACTCAACCTAACACTGGAGCAATTCGCAGCAGAATGTGAAGGGGTGCAACAAGAATCAGAGGCTCCACCTCCTCCTGACAGTTTGAAAAGAGCATCAGGTATTTATTTTGAGAAGGAAAGCTTTCCTGTTTGGCAACGTACCATGAAAGTGCTATAAATCCATCACTATGTAGCAGCTTCCCCTATCAACAAAAACATTTATGTTTGAACATTTAACGGTTAAATCTAAGTCTTGATCTAGATTAAAACAAAAGTGCTTCACTTTCCCAAAGTAATTACCTGTGTGTGCAGGAGAGGCTTAGTGTTTGTGTGTGTTTTGGCTCGGTAGGACCCCCTAATATACCCTAATTACCATGATGTCATTCACCTGTTTTTTGGCTCAGGGGCAGTGAAGACTGATGGGACAATTTTGGATAATCATCTTTTATCTGATCTGGAGCGCAAGAGCTGAAACTCAGAGAAAATACAAGGCATGAATGTGCAAAGTTGTCTATTCCAAATTATTCTTGGGTATTATCAACTTTTGGAAAAATGGTAAAACAAAGTTTTTCTTCGTATTTTCTCTACAATAAAGTTGATCATGGCTGAAAACTGTTTGTTTTGTAGACTAACAGCACTTTCCTTCATAAAATATACTAATTTGGTTTAATTTATCCTTAAATTCTTGTTGTGGTATGTGATAGCCACCCTGTTCCCCAAAGTAAGATTCACCTGTGAAGCCAGTAAAGGAAATGGAACACTATATAGATGTTAAAGCACCTCCTGAATCCCCTTTCCTCTCGTAACATTGAGCGAGTATCATGAGCTCTGCTGTGCTATTACAGAGATTTCTTTCTTAGTAAATCAAACACAAACCCAATCCTTGTCTTAGGGCAGCCAGGTTAACGCAGTGCTGGAGTAATAAAGTAATAGATTGTTTGCACACTGACAAAATTCTACATTTGCTTGGTGAAAAAGATGCCTTGATGTCATATAGCCTTTTTTGACAGCACCTCTTTTTTTACTTTTTTAGTAGCTGCTTTCATTTTATCTGTGAAAATCTTATTTTGAAATCCCAAATGCTTCCCCATGAATGCAAGTCATACACAGAGAAATAACAGTGATAAGATAGACTCCTGTCGAAGTACTGTATCTGGTGTGCTCAAAATTCACTTCACAAAGCATTTTATCAGCCACAACTGTCCAGACCAGTATAGCAGGTTTATTGACGTATTTGTGGTCCAGACTGATGCCACTTTGTATTGTGAAACACATTTAGTTTCCTGAGAAGAAGCACAGCATAGCACTGATGGGAAGGTCGTTGGTTTTTACTTGTAATAACATTATACAAAAATTCATGATAAATTTTCTTTTTTCTTTAAGATGGTTATAACTGACTCTCTTGTATTATCAGCACTTGGAGACAAGTGGTCAAGATTTTAATGCGACTGGTTTCCCTTTAATGGAGATAATATCTTAAAGCTGTTGTTTGGGAATAGGACTTCCTGCCTGCAAATGCCCAGCTGCCCCGTGAAGCTTTCTGTTCTCATTTCTGTCTTCCTCTTCTTGCCTCTTCTTATTTTCCTCTTTGTTTCTCTTCTGTCTTACTGTAAAGGGGGTCTTTAAACCCAGAAGCTGCCACTTTACTACTGCTTTGCTTTACGTTCCGTCAACATTGGGCATTCGACAGTGCTATAAGCTGTCATTTGTAAATGATATCATGATGGTGTCTTTCTTGCTTGTGGAAAGTCATTTTGTGAGGAATAGGATTGAGCAGGTTGTTTTAAGTTTAAGGAGCAATGCTACTTGGTTAAATTTAGGCACCAAATCTACTGAGTTCAATATTTGTTTGCAGATTTATTGGTGTAGAAAAAGTACTATGATCTTTAATATAAATAAAAAGAAGCAAATAATTAAATAGATTAACAAATAAATGCTATTTAAATGTGTTTGAATGTAGAATTAGGTTTAGGTGTTACAGAGTTAGGTTTTAAGAATCAAGACTTGATTGTCTTGAGATTATGGAGACTTGAGACTATAGACAACATCTAAATTTGGGTCACAAAGAAAACTGATATTACAAGCATGACATGTACAATAGAGGTTGAATTCCAAAAGGAAAAACAATGGAAAACATATCATTTGAATAATTATCAATGTCCTAGTAGGGTACGTGAGAAAAGGAGATTCTGCGACTACAGGTTACAGTTCTTGCTGATTAGTAGCGAACACTGGCTAACATCGACTGCTACGCTGATAATTGTGGTTAAACTCCAGAGAAATGTATTTGTGTAAAAGTATCATGAAGTGAAAACAAATGTAGCTCTTCGTTTAAAACCAGGAAATTGTTATCTATTAAATTAAGAACAAATATAAAGAATTCAGTTTTGTAAAATAAATAAATAAATAGATTATAAAAAAATATGTCATGGTCTTGAATTCTATTTTGTTTTTTTCTTAAACAGAAATGTAAAATTGACTTTTCATGAGCTGCCAATGAAAAAAAAAACAACTGCGTCAGCCTTTTCATTTTACCATGATGAATATTGCATTTAACTCAACACATGTGATGCTCTAAACCAGACCAGATCTTTCTTTCTTTCTTTCTTTCTTTCTTTCTTTCTTTCTTTCTTTCTTTCTTTCTTTCTTTCTTTCTTTCTT
>JAVQJG010273321.1:0-48726 GCA_036024015.1 Craterocephalus amniculus
AAAAGATTTAAAAGAAAAAAACTCATTACACGGCTCAAAGCTAACCACAGTGTATCTGTTTGAGCGAATCTTTGTTTTATCTTTGGGTTAATGGCTTCTGATCTCCCTGCATCTGCAGCGAAAGGTCACATCGACCAGCGCGTGGCTGCCGAAGCAGAGAAAGTTGCCCGGGGAGAGAAAGTGGAAGGTCGTTACCTCACCTACTTCCTGTCACAGATGGGTTTGCCCATGAAGACTGTCTACAGCAACGTTACAGAGCTGCTCCTTGCTGGAGTTGACACGGTAGGACTTATTCCTCTCTCTGCCACCACTAGACCCTGCTTTTAATCCCACAGCCCGTTAGAAACTCCCGTGTGTTGTTTCAGATCTCCAGTACAATGTCCTGGTCATTGTACGAGCTGTCCCGTCACCCAGAGGTGCAGGCCGCACTCAGGAAGGAGGTTCTGGGTGTGCTGGATGGTCGAAAGATCCCAGAGGCTGCAGATGTGGCGCGCATGCCTCTCCTAAAGGCCACAGTCAAGGAGGTGCTCAGGTATGCCCCAGAGGGCTGCAGTAATGCCAGCGCTTCTTTAACCCCCAGAAGTGACTGACAGCATCAAACTTTTCATGCTTTCAGGTTGTATCCAGTTATTCCTGCTAATGCAAGAGTCATCACAGAGAGAGACATCCAAGTTGGAGGCTACCTCATTCCTAAAAATGTGAGTGTTAGCACTTATCCTCTATAGATTAATGTTAGCATGCTTCTGGTGGTTAAGTGAACTAGTTCACCCTTTAGATCCAAATCCAGCTGCCAGGCTCACTGTTTCTTCCTTCATTCAGCACACATTTGATGCTTAATTCTTCCCTTGCAGACTCTGATTACTTTGTGCCACTTTGCAACATCACGGGACCCTGCAGTGTTTCCAGATCCGCATGCTTTCCAGCCCAGCCGCTGGTTTAATAAGAACCAGGCTCATCACCCGTACGCATCGGTGCCCTTTGGTGTGGGGAAACGCAGCTGCATCGGTCGGCGCATCGCTGAGCTGGAGCTCTACCTCGCTCTTTCCAGGGTGAGTTGACCTTTTTTTTTTCAATCTTTTCTGAAAGATCATACGTGCTATGGCCCACCTGTATATTAATAACATAGAACAACATATTGTACCATTACATTTCTGATGCACAGCTTCTCTGCATGCAGCCAATCTGTGTTTTTTTGTTTATTTTTTTTGGTAAGGCTTTATGCTTGAATATGATGTGAGTAACACATTTCTGTAATTCCTGCATGGACGTAGGTTATTTGAATTATTTAACAAGTAATTCACGGTCTCAGTCGGGGATATCCTGCAGTTTGTGCCGTGTTTTTAAATCCTCTTGCTGTGCTTTTTCTTGGAATAATGCAGGAAACTAAAAGAAAGGGCTTTAAGTAATTATGCAAATCCGAATCCTAATGAATTAATTGGATTATGTTGTCTCAGTCACTACCCTGCACTTGTTTTATTTAGTTATATATTTCTATTCGCCCTATCCCTAATCTGCTAACTATGTTTGGTTTAGATCCTGACGGAGTTCGATGTGAAGCCTGACCCAGAGGGAGTTTCCGTGAAGCCCATGACAAGGACTCTTCTAGTTCCTGAAAATGTTATTAACCTCCAGTTTATTGAACGATGACCTACTCTCTCCTGAACTGGTCCGTTGCATGAGTGAACGTGAGACCCCCCCCCTCCCCTCTTTCCCCGCCCCCCATCCCCGGGCAGTGAGGAGAGTTAGCGGGCAGCATGACAGCAGCTGTAGGCCCGCTACACTGCAAAGAGCAAAGGCCTCTTTACCTGCTGCCCCGTGCATGCAAGCCCACATGTGTATGAGCACTAATGGAAGAAGGATGAGGGCCGACTGGTCATCGTGGAAACATTTTAACTGGCCCAGTTGTGACAACAAACTCCATATTGTGTTTTTTACAAACACCATTAAGTGTTACGTTACACATAGGCCTGGAGCAAACAAGTCATTGTCGTCCTTATGGGGGTTTTTGCTTTTTTTAACAAACAGATCCTTAGATTTCCTTTAATTGTGTCAGACCGTGGTATGTTTGTTGGGATTTAAAACAGCTGTGTTCAAAGCAGATTTTCTATGAATGTGGAAGTTCCTTTCCTAAATCTGATTATTATGAACTTTGATCTTTTGAGCTCTTAAATACACGGTTTTAGCAATCCCCTGAGTTTCCTGACACAGCAGCGAGCTTTGGCTGAAGAGCATGTCTGTATGTGTCTGTATGTCCAGCTCTGATTCAGCAGCTCTGAAAGTCTCATGTAGTTATGATGCAGATGTGTTTTGTCAAGCATTTATTGGGGAAGGATTTTAGTGAGGGGTACTTTTTTTTGTTTCAAAGGCAGCTATTAAGCATATTCCTGTGCAGAAATACATAGTGCCACTAAAATTCCAGACCTAGGTGCTCTCAGGCTTTACAAATCTCTATACATTGTCTTTAGTTCAACGTTGCAGTAGAGTACGGGTTTATTTGCTATGTCTTTTTAAACTGTTAGTAATGTTACACGATATCTTTAAAAAGCTAAAGGATGTGAAAAATGTATTTATTCTAATTTAATAGACTTTGAAAGTTGCTACTGGACATGTCAATAAAAGGTTTAAAAACATTCAGTTCCTGTATTGGCTCTCATAATTTGTTTTTTATTCAACATCCGTTTGCCTTGTTAAGGAAAATATCCCCATCAGTGACCAACCAGTGTGTAAGTCTGCCCTTACACCATCAGCTGCATCAGATTAGGTCCTAAGCCGATAAAAAAAAAAACGTGTTTCTAATTGCAATTAGTTTGATACCAACGAACAGCAGCTTCCCAAACAGGCTGCCTTTTTTACAAATGTCTGCAAAAAAACACAATGCTGGTTAAAAGTATCAAAGTTCCACTGTGACATCTTGTAAACTGTGTAATGTAAGCTGCGGTGTAGACGGTGAAGAGTTTGGATCAGCACGCTGCTATGCAACTTGTTCCTCAGATGTGGAACGATTATGTCCTAAAATGCATGAGCTCCTGACTTATCTGTGAAACATTTATGACTGCAGTCATATGGGTGCGTTTGATGTGCGCACAGCGCCTGGAAGATGTTTAATACGCAAGAGCCAAGAAGACAGAGACCATAGAAGAGCAATATTTCACTGAAAGGGAGTGGTTCTCAAGTTTTTAACACCTTTGCCCCCCCTTTCCCACTCACACGCACACAGACATTTGAATGCAATGAAACGTGAATGCAACAAATACTCACATCAAGATGTTAAACTGAGTCTAATAGTACATCTCCCTGTGGTGCTGCTGTGGATTATTGTGAAGCTGAAGATGTTTCTGAGCGATTGAAAAGTGAATTGAGACTAAGAGTTGATCTGAAGTTCATTAAAAGCTCATTAAAATTTGAAGATCATTACACATACAGTCTGGCATACAAGCATTTTTACAAATGCAACAATTTTGTAATTTTTTGGTCCAGTGCACATTGTAGTGATCAAGATATGACTGAAATCTCCATGAGGTGAGTTTCAACCTTTGTTATACTTGATCGATATTTAGCACAGATCCATTCAGCTGCAGTTTAACCCTTTAAGGTCCAATCAAACAAAAAGGGGAGAATCCAATTTTTTACATCTGAAGTCTATTTTTATTTCTTAATTTTTTGTATATCCACCATTCATTAGAGTGTGACATGCCAAAATTATTATGTGCTTTCTGTTATTCATTCGGGAAGACAAGTATCATATACTGCAGGGTTTTGAGCAAGATTTTGACTATAAAGTGATCCAAAATGTTTCAGAAAATGCATGTATAAAATATCATACATTTGACTTAAAAGTGTTAACTGCCAGATCCCAGGAAACCCAACATGACACTGCCTTAACTCTGTTTGACAGATGATGTTTCATTTTTTTATTACAAGGGGTTTCTTCACCCTATATCATTCAGAACAAAAAGCTCATTATAATTTCATCTCTCTAAAGAATCTTGTTTTATAACAGTTCAGGTTCCAGCTGATAGCAGCTACAAAATGCAAATTAAATAACTGGACAGATTTTTTAAATGTTAAAAACGATGAAGAAACAGGGGATGCCGAACCATTAGGCTCATTTAAAGTCAAACTACAGTTCACAATGGGGACTGAAAATGAAGGAATCTGTGAAATGGGTGTAATACTTACTGCAATATTCTTGGATTAATGCTTAATTCAACCACAGGAGTTAGGGGTAAAATAATCCAAACTGCATTGTCAAAAGGTTATGTTTGTTGTCCTGAAGGTATAGCTCACAGTTTTAGTTTTAAGTATTAATTATTTTGAGTGTTGTAAATCATAATTGTAAACAGGTTATTTTCATATGTAGTTTTTTTTAGCCTTTAGAGCATTAACCTATTAACTACCTATTCTATTCTTTTGCGAAGCAAATTTTTAATAACTGTAATCAGTTCCACTGGCAATTTGTAAAACGTTTCTAAATTATCTCAACAACTTCATTTGGGTATTTCATAACCTTCTAAAAATGTTTGCTATCCCATTCCTGTTTCAAGTGTTGACTATTTAACTGTTTCTACTTTAATCTAAACAGTTTTTAAAGACCTTTATTGTTATCATTATTACCCAAGAAAACGGGATTAAAATAATAATAAAAGAAATAAAAGAATAAAAAAACCACAAATTTTTCCATGGATTTGTTTTCTTGGGGCGATAAAAGACAACCCAGTCAGACTGTACTATTAATTCCAGTCCAGAGGGTGGCGGTAGTGCACCACAGGGCTGTGTGACTGGCCTTCCGCGATCACGCCACACAGGAAGAAAACAACTATGTAGCTGAGCGGCTAATGCTAACATGGTAGAGGTTAAATGTTTGATTTAGACATGTTGATGAAGCAACGGGGTAATGGTAAAGGACAGTAATAGACTAAATAAACTTAAATTAACGAATTTTGTACCCCACTGAAATAAACCGCTGAAAAGGTAACTCCTCGAAGAGCATAACTGTTTCTACCCGCTCGTTAATGAACGGTAAGCTAACTTCAGCTAGCCACCCTACACGTAGTTTTTTTAAATGTTTTATTCCATCTACCTAAATAGACTGCAGTCATTTATTATTTGTATTTACGATGTTATTTGCCATTCGTTCTTAATTGATTATTGCAAATAAAAATGCAGTTTAAAGGTAGCATGAGAGGCCTTGTGCTAATACTACATGTAAACAAAGGTATTGCATTTCTTATTGATTGGACTCGAATACGCTAAAACACAAATTACTGCAAAAAAAAGATAAAACAATATAAGACGTTAAGCATTACATACTTTGACGTGCAAAATAATCAATCAACTTCCTAATTTACATGCCTGTTTGAATTAGGAAGGCTGTCATTTATGTTTTGTCTTTTTTCATGTGATTTATTTTATGTGATATTAAAAAAATCGACCAATTGTTCAGAGAGAACAGATGCAAACACTGGGATTGCTTTACAGAGGCCATCCAATTTTGTTGAAATAAAATGATTTGGTCTCAACCTCGATATATTTCTTAAGTATATCGACACTATGTTTATAAGCATGGACACAAGAACCCAATCAGTTTTAAACAGATTCCTGAAAAATATGTACCTTGAAAGTCGTCCAAATATCATCCAGCCCTAATCTTATAATGTTGGTGTAGTAGGAGAAATATATGAACTCTTTGCTTGTCTATCACCTGTAGAGATGCAGGCTGGTGATTCTGGGGTTGGTGCAGCAATGGGAGTAGCTGGTGTTCAGAGTCGGTCGGAGGATGAGGAATCCCTCGGCATAAAAGATGTAAAAAGGACATCAACACAAGCATTTGGTGGCGGCGTACCCAAACGAAGAAGTTCATCAAGGTTTGATTTATAAATTTTTTATCTATTGCAGCTGTAGCTTAAGTGGGAAGTAAAAAAAAATCATAAACATGCTCTGCTTCAAATATGCTGTTTTTCTGTCGTTAATCTTAAAATATTAAAGAATCACTGTATACATGTCAACACAATAATGTCCCTACACAATAAGGTCAATAAAGAGAAAGAAGTTTGATGATGAGCTTGTGGAGAGCAGTCTTGTAAAGTCATCCAGTAGAGTCAAAGGCCCTCCTGTCATAGAGCCTGTCCGCTGTGCGGGAAGTGAACCTTCATCTAGTGAGAAAAAAAAGGTATACAAGACCCAAAAAATAATCCTTATTCTTAAAGGATTTTTAGGCACAAATAAGATGAGTCTTTATAAAACTGATGGATAGATGGATTTATTTGTTTTTCTTCTCTTCCCTCGTCAGATAACAAAAACAGGAACCCCTCTCACACCATCTCTGACAATGGTTTTAAACCCCAATCCTATGGCCAAAAGGGTGAAGAAAAGTAAACAGCCTTTGCATATTACTAAAGACTTGGGACGATGGAAACCTACAGATGACCTACTGCTAATAAATGCAGTGTTACAGGTAATCAGTACCAAAACCTTATAATCATTATCAAAACATGCAGCTATTGTTTTGAATCATTGGCCCCTTTTTGGTCATTTTTACGGCCATATGGAGAGTTAGTGTGGGTTCTTGACAGTGTCATCAACCTCTTTGTGTATCATTTTGTTTTTCTCCAGACTACTGACTTGACTTCTGTTCATCTTGGGGTCAAGTTCAGCTGTCGTTTTACTTTGCGGGAAATTAAAGAGAGGTGGTATGCTTTGCTCTATGATCCCGTCATCTCAAAGTAAGGGACTAAACGTATACATCGTCTGCATTTACAGCCCTGTTTTTTAATTCTTATGTAAACACACTGCTGCTTTTGTCTTGTCTGCTTGTACAGGCTGGCGTGGCAGGCTATGCGGCAGCTCCACCCAGAAGCGATTGCAGCAATCCAAAGCAAAGCTCTTTTCAGTCAGTCTGAGCAAGCACTGCTGGCCAAGATTGGTTCAGTAAGTGACATAATACTTAAGGAATTTGCTTTTTAGACCTGTCAATGATATACTATTTATACATTATTAATTAGACATTTTATTTAAAGAAGGTAACTTAAGAAAACATTTTTTTTACATGATGACTTGGTTTCTTTAAAGGGTTATTTGTTTACTAAATCATTGGATTGTTTTATTCATAGGAAGTTGTGTTTAATATTTTTCTCTAAACAGACTAGTCAGCCCAAACTGGACATATTTCAGGAGCTTCTGAGCAAACACCCCAGTGTCTTTCACCCTTCTCGCACACCCAAGAGCCTGTTGGTGCACTGGCAGCTGCTAAAGCAGTACTATCTCCTGGATGACCAGAGTGGTGAGTTGAGTTATCCACACATTAAAACTCCATTTCATTAAAATTCGAAACAACTTTTTAATATTTTAATTGAAAAACTTTCCTCCTCATTCCTGTTTGAATATTTTGGTTATGATGTAATTGACTTATAAAGTAATTATTACAAGCAACAGTAATTGCAGTCTGCTTAGTCAGACATATGTTAGTACCGAATAATAGCACTGTCACTGCAAAGGTTAAACCAAACAAACTGGATAAACTCTGAGCTTAAATAGATCTTGATTCTGAGGGAGATGTTCCACTGGGGTTTTCTTTGTTTTAAAGGGGAATTTAGACATCTAACATTACTGGCACTGAAGATGCGAAATGGCTTCTGCATGCCTGTTATATGAACAAATGAACGTAAATATGCTTTACTAAATAAACTGATAATCCTAACACTGTTGGCTGATTGTCCATTGCAGTACAGCCCCTTCCTAAAGGTGACCAAGTCCTCAACTTCTCCGATGCCGAGCAGATGGTTGATGACACAAAATTAAAGTGAGTTGCCTTTCACTTTGAAAATTTACGATCATACTGCCATACACTGACATTTTTGCATCTTGTATATTTTTTACCTTTTCATCTCTTGTCCATGACTTTTGTGCTGATATGTTCTGTTTCTCTTATAAAGGGAAAGCAGAGATGACGTGTTGGAGCATGGTAAGAATTTTGATTTTGAGGAAACCCTTCTACTATTTCATTTGCACAGCTTAAGTTACAATGCTTTACTTTGTCAATTGTAGATGAAATCTTAATTTCTTTGTGTTTTGCCTCAAAAGTATAAATGAATGATAATCACAGTCTTACTGAGTTATTATTTTAGTCTTAGTTTGTATCTTCTGGCAACAGATATTAGAGATGTTTCTAGTTCTTTATTATAAAATTTCAAAAGAGAATTTCTAGATTTGGCTCAAACCTTTATTTTGAGTCAAGGATGGATTCTTTTACATTTTGTCGTCTTGTTATACTCCTTCTGAAATGCGCCTCTGGTTTACTCTGTCGTCTGTTTTCAGAGCTGATGATTTCAGATCGTCACCAGAAGAAGGAGATCAGACAGTTGGAGCAGGAGTTGCCTCGATGGCAGGTACTTGTGGACAGTATCACAGGTAAGTAAACTAACAATAACGAGGTAAAAGCAAACTGTTTTTTTATAGATTTGCTTTGAGTTATACAGAGTGGAACTCATTTTAATGTTTCTTTGCCACCAGGGATGAGCATGCCCGACTTTGACAACCAAACATTGGCAGCATTACGAGGAAGAATGGTGCGATACCTTATGAGATCAAGAGAGGTGAGAGAAAACATTGGGAAGCAGCATGAATTTAATCTTTTCATTGCTGCTAATTATCATTATAAATGTTTCTACAGATTACATTGGGGAGAGCAACAAAGGACAAACAGGTAGATGTAGATCTGTCGCTAGAGGGGCCTGCCTGGAAAATATCAAGAAAACAAGGTGATTTCACTTAAACAAAGCACTCATCATTTGATATAAGTTATGAGAAAAATCTGAAAGATTTGAAATGGCACGGCAAATTTGTTTTATCTGGAAGATGATCGCATGTGTTGTAGTTTTTCCAAAACTGTTTAATCCAGCCAAGAAATTACCAAAACATAAACTTCTAAGTTAAAAAATTGCTGTTCTTTTTTAAAAGAAAAATATTTTTATGCTAATTGTTTTTACTATATGTGTTTACAGGAATTATTAAACTGAAGAATAATGGTGACTTCTTCATTGCTAATGAGGGAAGGCGACCTATTTACATCGATGGCAGACCAGTCCTGTCGGGCAACAAGTGGAAACTTAACAACAACTCAGTAGTGGAGGTGTGTGCTATGTGTGTTTGTGGAAGGTCACAAAAAGATGGTAATTAAATTACCTTTTTCAGTCATGCAAAGATACAAATATCTGGGTTTTCTTCAGATTGCAGGTCTTCGTTTCGTGTTTCTAATAAACCTGGAGCTCATCTCACTAATAAAAGCTGAAGCTGCCAAGATGACACAGCAGTGACAGTCAGAAGCAGCAGCTGTGTGGACCCACACACCGTGTAGAGCACAAGTTCTACCAAGAAGTGGGCTGACATTGGTGTTTTCACCCATAAACTTGAAATGTGAATCTTAGACTACGGCTAAATCCTGGGACAAAATGATAATATCTTTGTGTGCATTGTTTATATTTACAATTGTAGACACTCTCAAGGTAGACTTTTTTTCCAGTTTTTCTGACCTTTTGTAAATAATTCACTTGTGAAGCTTTTTCAAAATATTAAACTTGTATACTGAATATCTTAATGTTGTCTCTATTTGTTTTGGAATCTAGGCTTGCATATCACCAGAAATTTTGGGAGACAAAACACAACCAGAATAGGTATATTATTTTCTCACAATGAATAATGAACGTGGAAATTGCAGGACTAGGTGTTATGCGATTTAGTATGTCTTTGGTGTTAGTTATCCAAGTAGCATTTAGTCATAACAGTGATTTAATGTTTTCTGAAAGGTCAAACCAGATAAGTAATCGCTCTGAACTAAACAGTTTAAGTAAGATCAATACCAACTATTTTATGTGTAATTTGAAGTAATTGTAGAATTTATTTGCAAAAGTTGACTAGCATAGCTACTTTTAAATTTTTCTTTGGTTAGGTCAATGATTTATGCCTGGTGTTGGTGGACTTAAAACAGAATTATTTGTTTACGCAGTAATTTTTCATCTCTTTAAAACAGAATTAAGCATTTGAAAGAAACGCAGTCGTTTTTTGTCTCTTTAAATGCAACACTACCTAGATTGATTTTGTCAAATGTTTTCCAAAGATCAACCATTCAAAGTGCTTTTAAAACTCCAATCACACACATTTAACATTTTATTGAAGCCTTAAAATAAATAATCATACAAATACACATTACAAATTGCCTTTAGGGTTGTATCATGAAGATTAAAACAGCTGGAACTATAATCGTAGTTTTCCAACTAGTTGCCTGTATTCTCTCATCTACTGCTAGCACTGCTGATGTGGTTCTTAAGATGATTCACATCTAAAATTTAGGATTGTATTCCTCAGCAAGTACATAGTGACAAGCTGGGAGGACGTTTGGCATTCCTTTGATTTGTACTTCACATTTGGACAACGGATCCCTGGGCAGAAGTCTCATTTCATGTATGTTCTCGTGTTGTCAGTGGTGTTGGAATATTTGATAGGACACACAATGACACCAGCAGTCTCAGCTGGTTAAATCCATTGGTTCAGACAGATGAACGAGTGTGTCACTCTGTTGATCAAAACATGAAAAATCTGATGGCCTCATCCATTCAGTGTAGCTATAATGACCACAGAGAGATGTGTGTATTATTCCATGTAAAAGGCAAACCAAGGAAGGTGTTTTTGACACGCTTTGGGCAAGATAGATGTGGGAGGAGAGGATGTTCAGGGGAAAGGAGTCAACAGAAGAGATATACATGAGACAGTGGTTTGAAACACAAGTTACTTCCATTTCAAGTAGCTTTAAACTAGATAGATAGATAGAGAGAGAGATTTTAAGTCCTGACTGGATTCATGAAACAGAGTATGACTCACATGGCTGAGTTTTGAAAACTGGAACACAGAGCTACAGTTTACACAACAGTGGTCATATGAGGATACATGTTCGGGATTTTGTTTCTCAAATGTATTATTCAGGTCACCAAACTTCCAGCAATGTCTATCCAAAAATGATGCACTGAAATAGAGACAACAATGATTCACAGTGTGTACACACAGTGCTTTAGTGCAAGAATGATGAGTAATTATGAATTTTGAGTCATTTCTAGATTTACTTTAAACTTAAGGTTTAGTAGACAAATTGTCTGAAAAGAGTTTTCCTATTACTCATTAAAAAAATCTTGACAACACCTGACAAGAAACTCCAGGTTCTTTAAGTTGTTGCCTAATTTGTTTTTGTAAATAACAATTAGGCCAACTGCACACACCTCTTATAAGAAAAAAAATCTTGAAAATGAGCATTAGTTTGGAGCATCCTTAAAACAGACTGTTTTCTCTGACTTTTGCTCAAAGTGTGGGCTCACTGGGACAATGAATGTTAACATATTAGCTGCTTCCTTGCTGCCATAACATTATGCTGCCTACAGTATCCAGATCGGAGTTTTGTATCCATATTTGCTTAATTTGTGGGGCTGTATTTGACTGGAACTGTAAAGTTTGCCAGTAAAACAACAATAAAATTCATTGTTGGCTCTGGTTGACCAGGAATTGCAGTTGTAAGAACATCAAAGTCATAGAAAAAATAAACAAATAACGGGATGCATCTGAAGTTGAACTGTTAAGCCTGCTCTTCCTGCTGTTGTGTATTATGTAATCTCCTAATTATGTGTATTATGTAGTCTCCAAATTACAATTATGATGTTCTAGTGTTGTGGGTTTAATATTAAGGATATTAATGTATGCCACACTCCAGCCATGATGTTGATGTTTTGTTTCTGCTTTCTAAGGTGGTCATCCATCATTAAAATACTGCCTTAAGCACAAATTTAATTTAATTTTGGTTTAAACCTTCAATGTTTAACAATCAGTGTTTAATCTGCATATTTGGAGCTCTCAGTATTTTTCAAGAATAGACTAGCGCTTTTCCTGGAGGAGATTGTGAGCTTGTAAATTCTCTGTATGTTGTGGGCCTACATCTCAACACGTAAAAATCCCATTACCAAGTTATTTCTATGTGAAAGAGAACCAACCAATAGCAGAATTAGCTTTGGTTTAGCTAATTTGCACTGTAGACTTTTTTTTCCTCAAACAGCTGTGTAATAAAAGGGAAAAGCAGCTATTTTATTATTTTGTTTCACTGTGAATATCAACATTTACAAATGAATCTACAAGTGAAAACCAGCCCCAGCATCTTACTTCTGGCTCTTCCGTGTCACATGATTGAGTTTACAGTTAAGGACGTAATTGATTTCATTCAATTGAAATTAATTTCATTTCAATTTGTAATCCTCAGTTTTGATTATTTATAATCAATCTATTTTTAACTGTTTCTGTTTTATTTTATTTCATTATCATTTTAAAAGCATTGACCTTTGAGTAATTTTGACTTATTAATATTGCTCTTGCAATAAAAATCTGTACAGTGTCTGATTTTCTTTAAAAGGGCAAAAAGTATGGGTATCAATATAGAAGAAAAAGCGCCATGAATAAATGGTATAGTATCGATACCCAAATTCTGTATCGCTCATCCCTAAACACTGATTTTGTAGCGGAACCAAAATATCTCAATACTACAATTTGACCGCATTATATGTGGTCTCGTGTATATGTGACACACCTGCCTCGTCCCGAGAAGTTTCAGCAGCATGTCAGGACCATAGACATATATATTTATGTATATATCTATATGGTCAGAACGGGTCTGAGATCAGGACCAGTGGTCTTGAATGTGCCACGCGCTGTTTATGCAACGAGAGCCGGGGTGTCTCGCGACGCAGTCATCGAGTCCTGCAACGTGGAGAACATCTGGGCACAAACAGACGTCAGACGGATACAAGAGAGGTGAGTTTGCCAGCTTAGGTTGAGGAGGAAACGTGGTTAACCGTTTGTGGTAGTGGTTTGTGTACTTATTTTAAATGTGAGTAAAGTGGCTAACTTTAATGTTAGCTTAGTCACGTGAGTGATGGTTTACACTCAGATTAAGGTGGTAGCTAGCTAACACTTGTTTACACATTTAACGAAGCAGAGACTGTAAATATGTTGAACAGATCCCCCTGTGATCGTTTTTAATAAAAAATGTTACTGAAAACAGTGGTTATAAGTCTTGATTTGGTATCGCCTTCCCATCAACCTCTCTACGTAAGTAAGCTAATGTCAACAGAACCTGTAAAGTTACCACGATCCCTGATAAATAGATATGAAATATTGACAGCTATAGCTTATTGTAACTCTTAGCAATTACTGCTGAGATCTTTAAGCCCAACATCAATTGGTTTCTCCACGAGTCTACAGCTGTATTTATGGTTTAATCTCTTTTGCCTTTTTTGTTGCTAATTCAACCCGCCGTGGATTCATAAGAATTGTATTTTAATAGGTATTTTACACCTATTGTAATAGGTAATATTATATACCTTCCTCTTATTCGGGCAGTACTTAAGTTATGGTGTTAGTATGGGTTGTAAATTGTTATTATTCATTCATATTCCTGCTTACTTTTATCAGAGTCGTCAGATAAACAACTTCATAAAGCAGCAGTGTTGTCACAAGATGGTGCAAAAACTCCATCAGGACATATCTGTAAAAATATTTATGATCTTACATGGCAGTGTGGTATTCAGAGTAAGGTCGTGTTTATGTTTCAAATAGCCCTGCCAGTTTCAGTGTAGATGAGCACATTATAGCTATTTTATCCCCTGCTTACAGGAATAATCACAGTTTAATCAACTGTGTTATCTGTTGTGGTTTTATGATACAGCCCAGTTTCTCTTCTAGTAGATAAAAGTCAGAAAAGACACTGGAGAATCCCAAGTATTTAGTTTTATTTGGTGTCATAACATTCACTGTTCTTTCCTTGTGGGCTTGTGTTGCAGGACTAGTGCAATCTCATTTTATCTTTGCATAATTTGGGTTAAGACAGACAGAGTTTGTGATATTGTTTTAGTTTCGCTTTGGTATGGCCACACAAATAAAGAAGACTGTTCGGTAGAGATGTAGTTAAACTCAAAAGGAGATCACTGTTTCACACATATAAACAGAGGTGGTCTAGACTGGCATACCGCCTCAGTTAAACGTGCTCCAAGATAACCCCGACTAATCTTTATTACCACTGCTGACACTGATGAAGTGTAATTGACTGATAAAGCAGAGCTCCTGTTTATGTTCTCATTTAATAAGCAGACTTAACATCTTTTTACTAAGTTTGAGGTTCAAGTAACAAAAGAAATGTATAATTTTATTCTTTTAGTTTGTTACAGAACGTGCTTCATAAAGCAGCCAAATATATTTATATAAAGACTTGGAGGCCATTCCAGTGTGCAGTCTTTATTTTCTATGCATTGAGAAAGTCTGGTAAAATTAAACTTTTTCTGTAAGGTTTCTTTTTTCTTTCTTTCTTTTTTTACGTTTAACCGCCTGTCTGTGTTTATAGCAAATGTTCTTGAACATAATCCAGTAAACTGAAGCACAGGACACCTCCTCTTTCCTGCTCACTCCCCCTCAGCTGTTTGGTTCATTTCACAGATTGAAGTAACGATTGGTTCAGTGAGTAGGAGTAAAAAGTTTAAAAGAACTAAGTACCCATAAGAGACATTTTACTGAGCAACGCATTGACCATGAAGTTAACAAATTAAAAATCAGAGCCCTGTTTGTTTTTTAACCTTTTTGTCTCAGACTTCGGAAACATTAGAGAGGACTTTGAAACCTGTACAATATCTGTATGTCCTTGGGGCTGATTAAAAGCAAATGTAAGAGGTAACATACGGTTATAGATGTTTAGCTATTAATGCTTGTATAAGAAATAAATATTAGCTGTTAAAATGCCATGTGTGTATTTTCTGTGAAGCATTTACTTACTGCAACAAACTGATCAATTTTTGATTCAGACTATATTTGACTATTAGATTAAATGTTTTCATATCCTCAGCCTGTAGATGCTCAGTGGTTCCTAATATTCCTAACACGGGTCTTCAAGAAGAAAGATCCTGCATTTGATCATTGCAGGCCATGTTTAAAACAAATTTATTTTAATTAGAAAATAAGTCATTTTGTAAGTGTTGTCTAATATTTCAGATCAGAGGATGACATGTGCCTTGTTTGTTTCTCTGCGTCTCTGTAGAACATCAATGCAATGCTGCTTCTCAGAAGGTGCCACAGCCTGACTCGATTTGGCCCTCGCAGCACTCAAAGGTACGTTCACACAGAGGTCATTGTCCGACGTGGTGATCTGGTGCAGCACTTGATCTCACCTGGCCTGTATTTGGTGTTTCAGCTGATTATGTTACAGGTATGAACAGGACTGAATTGCCGTTTTTTTTTTGTTTTTAGCTTAGTAAATCTACAGTTTACTGATTAATTTAGAACAAATATTAAAGCTTGTTACACAGCCAGCTTAGTCATTTTTATCACTTTGTCTTTGTTTAGGCCTCAGGTGGCACCTGCCCTGGCATCGTGTGCTGTTCGTCTCCACAGCAGCTTCAGCAAGGAGCAGAATTCCCACCAGCATGCCTCCAACGGTCCCAGCTGGAAACACGGCCTGGCAGGGCTATTGGCCGGGACAGGGGCTGTACTTGCTTACGCCCTACACCACCAAAAGGTTTGGAAGGGATTGGACCATAAAAACAATGTTTTGCCTTTGTATTGCCAAATCTAGTTTCGGTTAACTATGTCTAGTACCCACATCCAACTAAAGGAGTGACTAGAGATTGCAAATATATGAACTGTTGAAAAACATCAACTTTTCCAAGCAGACATGCTGTTGTCCTAAAGATTCAATTATTAACATAGGCTGCAGAGCGTCAGTGTGCTGAGCTGTTGGGTTAACAACACTGCTGGTAGCAAATGATTTACTGTTCTGTGAAAAGCTCTTGAGCCATCCCTTTTTTAATGTTTTGGTTCCAAGGAACCAGAATCCAGATTCCTTGGAACCAACTTGGAACTTTTCTTGTAACATCACTTTGCTATGCTCGGCAAGATCTTAGCATTCATTGAAAGGTTTATTGTATCATTTCCGTTCAAATTTAGCAGCAGTTTATTACTTCTCACATTGGTAGCTAGAGCTAAGACTTTAGGCTCGGCCATGTTCAATACACACTGAATGTTCTGAAACTAAGGGGAGTAACGCCATCAGACATATATGTACTCCAAAATCAATCTGATAATCGAGTGGTTAATGCAGATAATGATCTTTGATATTTCAACGTTATAAAATGATATATTCGTGATAGGTTTGTTGCCTGTCTCAATGAAAGCTCATTTGTTCCCATTTCTTGGGTTACATCTGTTCAAAAGGCCAAAGATAACAGGTTTGACAGGCATCGAGTTGTACTTTTGCATTAACAAGGTTATTTATTTATTTCCCAAGAATCTTTAGCCAGAAACATGACAAGTGTTTCCTTCAGAAAATGTAAGAATCTGAATAAGTAGTGGACAAAAGAAAAGACAAGTTAACAATATCTGAACATGATTTCCTTAAAGGCTAAATTCAGCAAGGACCAGACAGGACTTGAGTTGCTTCTGACCGTTTGAGCCGTCTACTGTTTTCCGACACCTCATCAGAAATGGGTGCATTAAATGGACGGCTGTCAAAGAAGAGAAACAGGGAGAAAAGGCTGATGTTTGCCAGATTAATAAGCAAGAAATCAGGGTTTGAAGAGTCCTCCCAGAGCCTGAACCCCAACCTTGCTGAAGCAGTGTGGAATTATTAAGGCAGCCTGAAGATTTCTTAAAGATATTACTAGATGGATTCTCTGTAACGCATGAAGAAATTATGGACCAGACTGGATTTACTGTCTCATCATTTAATCTCCTTCTTACACAAGTACTGTACTTTTCAATGGAACAGTTAAAATAAAATGATGACTGATAAGGAATATGCTGATGTAGTCTGACAATATGCCAGAAGTCCTTGATGCACATCCGGGAACACAAGAGAAGCTGTCCTCTGACCATAGACATTCTCATTTAATCTATCAAATTAAATTAAATCATTATTATTGTTATTGTTAATGTTACTGTTATTATTATTACTATATCTTTGTTTGCATTGTTCCATCTGCGAATGTGTTATCCCTGCTGTTAGGAATAAATCTTTTATATGATTTGCATTTTCGTAGAAAGGAACCTGTTGATTCAGAGTGAAATTTAACTTTTCAGAAAAATTGCCGCCTATCAACTAATCGATCATCGATCGATAAGATGAAGCAACTATCGATTAATGAGTTACTTGATAATTTGCATCCCTACCTTCATTATCACTCTTTTGAAGGTTCCTGAAAGTGACGTTTTCTCTCTTCCTGCGCAGACTGAGCGGGCAGATGTTGGCGTAGAGAAGAGTTCCCCTTTTCCAACCATCAGCCAAGAGGAAGTCACAAAGCACCGCTCTCTGGAAGATGGAGTTTGGGTCACTTACAAAGGTGGTGTCTATGACATTACTGAGTTTGTGGCGATGCACCCTGGTGGGGATAAGATCTTGTTGGCAGCAGGTGGTGCCCTAGAACCCTTCTGGGCACTGTATGCTGTACACGACCAGGACCATGTGCTGGAAATCCTCTCAGAATATAAGGTTAGACAATTGTTTGATTCTGCTGAACTACAACACACTGTGACCCAGGGTTTACTCATAAAAAGGGTTTATATGTAAATCAGATTGTCATTTTTTGGGTAAAGTTTGTCTCCAAAATCATCATTATGACTGATAGAGACATTTGGATTTTACTCTTTTACCAGAGAAATTATTCAGAGAAATGAGGTGAAACATCTGTGTAGACATCTGCAGTAGAGGCATGCTGCTGACCCTATCACTGCCTCCCATCTGATGACCAGCATGCACTTCCATCTCATTTTCATAACTGAAACCTTTATGGAAAACGGTGTCATGGGAAAAAGTCCAGACGTATTTGGAAGAGGAGAAGAGAAGGTGGATGGTAAAGTTACTGACCCGATATGTAGGTTTGAAAACTCACAAGGTTATGGCTGTTTCTCGCTCAACTTTAAACAGCACATACCATCATCGTTAGAAAGTTTACAGCCGGTTTGATCGGTAAAAAAGCAGGACTGTGACCGATTTACTGACCAGAAACTGCTATGAGTTGAACTGGAATAATATAAAAACATTTCTAGAGCTACAACGTGCAGACAATGATTGTTGAAATCAGAGAAGTATCTGTATTTATTTTCACAGTGCCTCAAATTTCTGTCAGGCATTTAACCATTAAATGTTTGCTGTGCAGGTAGAGGTTAATGTGAACCTGTTAGATTGCAGCTGTGTGAAGGGGATGTCAGCTCACTTTAGCAGATAATTTAGATTATTTAAGTCACTTACAGCATCCACCGTGTCTTTCAGACACATGAGAAGATTCTTGCGTTCTGTAAACTAAGGAGAAACTAAGCTGTTTGCTGAACATTGGCGCTCGCTGGAGGGGAAGCTGCTTCATGTTGCACCAGACCTTAATGTCTCGAAATAACCCTTATTAGTTAAAGGGTTACTGTGTAACTTCGACCCAAACATCAGCCTAATGTGAGTAATGATGGATGATATCTGGGGTTAATATACAGTGTTTGATGAGTGTTAGCGCTTCTTCAGAAACCAGACATTGTAGTCACACGACCTGCATGGATTTACTATTCCACAACTTCCAGCAGAGTTTATTTAAAACAACAGCAGTAAGTCCTGATGAGCTGCAGCATGTTGCAGGATAAATCTGTGTCTAAATGCGGCTTGTTGAAGCGACTTCCTAAACCTTTTTGTGCCATTAATGCAGGTTTTCATGCAATAAATAATTTCCTATCATTCATGTAAATATAAAAGTAGTAACATAATGATTAGAAACGGACTGCTTTAGTTTTATGGTTTTCATAAGCTGTAATGTCCCCTAAGCGACAGGCTAATACTGAAGTTATCATAACACAGGAGAAAAATGGATCATACATAAGTAGAAGCACATAGTCTCATCCCTCCACCAGTAGGGCCCGATCCTTCAGTGGTGAAAAAATCTTAGAAAAAAATTCTTGAATCCAGATTACTTCACTATAAGCTGGTCAGACTGATCTGCAGCACGATTCCACAACAGGATGGAAAACTGTCTAATTTTCCACAGCGCCGTTTGGCCTGTGGGAAGTTACAGGTTCAGCTCCCCCTAGTGGCCAAAAGTTACACAGTCTCCCTTTTAAAGAAGCAAGTTTAGCAAGTTTGAAAATGCGATGGTGGTGTTGTGGTTGATGAAAAACCTTTTCTTGTTTTTGTGGTGTATGTAAGGTCGGCGTGCTGAGCGGAGAGGACTTGAAGAAGCAGCAGGCGGTTAAATCGTCCGACCCCTATTCTTCCGACCCTGAGCGCCACCCTGCGCTGCGCATCAACAGCCTCAAGCCCTTCAACGCCGAGCCGCCTGCTGAAATCCTCTCGGACAGCTACATCACCCCCTCCGCTTTCTTCTTTAAAAGGAACCACCTCCCTGTTCCTCAGGTGGACCCGGCCTCGTACCAGCTGCACGTGGAGGGACTACCAGCTGGAAGGCTGACGCTGTCTTTAAAAGACTTGAAGACCCGATTCCCCAAGCACACGATCACCGCTACGCTGCAGTGCGCAGGCAACCGTAGGAGCGAGATGAACAAGGTAAAGCAGGTGAAAGGACTGAACTGGGGCATCGCCGCCATCAGTAACGCCAAATGGAGCGGAGCTAGACTCAGAGACGTGCTGCTGGCTGCTGGTTACGGGCCGGACGTGGCCCAGTGGGCTCGCCACGTTCAGTTTGAGGGACTTGATAAAGATGTGACGGGGACCACCTACGGCGCCTCTGTCCCTCTGATCAAGGCGGTCAGCGAGGACGGGGATGTGCTGCTTGCTTACGAAATGAATGGCGAGGATATTCCCCCCGACCACGGCTTCCCGGTGCGCGTTGTGGTACCGGGCGTCGTTGGCGCGCGCAACGTGAAGTGGCTGGGAAAGATCATCGTCAGCGCCGAGGAGAGCAGCAGCCACTGGCAGCAGAACGACTACAAAGGCTTCTCTCCCGGGACAGACTGGGACACGGTGGACTTCAAATCGGCTCCAGCCATCCAGGAGCTCCCCATCCAGTCGGCCATCACCGCGCCGGCAGACGGCGCCGTGATCGACCGCAGCGACGGCACGCTGACGGTGAAAGGCTACGCGTGGAGCGGCGGGGGTAGGGAGGTGGTGCGTGTGGACATTTCTCTGGACGGAGGGAAGACGTGGCAAGTGGCCCAGCTGAGGAGCAGCGATAAGGGCCAAGCTCCCGAGCCTTCGCCTCCGCCGGGGCGCGCCTGGGCCTGGAAGCTGTGGGAGGTAACTGCTCCTCTTCCTCCCAAAGCGCAAGAGCTGGAGATTATCTGCAAGGCCGTGGACAACAGTTACAACATGCAGCCAGACACGGTTCCTCCCATCTGGAACCTGAGGGGCGTGCTGAGCAACGCTTGGCACAGAGTGAAGGTGAAGGTCAGAGAAGATGAGAGCGAGGAGTGACCTGCGTACTTCAAATATTTATGCTTAGATCTGAGTCATCGTGGAGTGAACTCTGTTTGATCCGTGTCTCAACAGGAAAAGGAAGTCGTTTATCTGAAGAATTGCTCAAAACCTGATTTTTATTTTTTTTTTTTTTTTTACAAACAGCCTTGAAGTAATTTTGCAGTTCTGTTGCAGATATTCACAGAAGCACAAACTGGAAAAAGCTTAAAAAAGGTTGTAAAAAAGCTAAACCACACACATCTGATTGCAAATAGAAGTCAGTTTATTCTCTATCTGTGTGAAACAAAAACATATATTTTTGTAACTGTTCTCAGACACGTGGGATGTTTATAGGATAGTGTTAATTTTATGATTAACACGCATGATCACTGTCATATCGTGACTTTGTGAATAATATCCGTGCTGTGGAAATGTGGGTTTACTAGAGTTTACTTTGAAAGACACTAGACTTGAATTGGCTGTTTACTCATAACAACCAGACTACTGAGACAACCGAAAACCGACGTTTTCTGCTGGTCAGTAACTGCTACCGGTGCCAAGCTAGTAAACCAAGTTTTTATTGGAGACGTTTGAGTAACTTGTGAAAATGTGCCAACTCCTAAATGACAATGGTTGAGGTCATTCATCCTCTGTTTGAGTCAGCACAGCCGAAGTGAACCTTGAGCTTCCTGTTCTCCAGTGTAAGTTGTTATGAGGAAATATAAAGTTTTAAACTACACCATGAAAATCAGCTATATATGGTACAGAAGTCTGGGTGCTGCTTGAGGCATCGCTGCTATATAGGAAAGAAACCAGGAAAAAAAGAAGTGACTAAGATGATAAGATGAGATGATTTTTGTTACATAAAGAGAGTAGCAGGGATTAATCGGGAAGTCGACAGCTGGAATGTTCATATGAACATTTGCCTTTTTTGATTCTGAGCTGCATAGCTTTTCAACAAGATGGCTTGTTTTCAGTGAAAATGTGAGCTTTCAGAGTTGTAATGCTGTTAAATCTCAGTTATATCTACTGTCAGCTGTTGAACCAAAGTGATGTCAAGTGGATGCACATGGATCACACAACTTTAATATCAGAGAGTTATCAAATGTTCTTTGCAGGTGAAGGGAAATTTATTATCATACACAGACTTTGTTTCTTTAGTTTTGTGCTTGGTGAATAAGCTGATGGAGATGGTGCAACACAGCACTTATATGAAATAGTTTTTGTCATCAGATCTCTTGTAGATTACCTGCAGTGTTTTGCAGTTGATAAAAAAAACAAATCAATGTTTTTCTTAAGACTTTTTCTTTTTTTAGTTTTCCAAATATGAAATTATAGATTTAATAATTAAGGTATTTATAAAGCTCTGCAACTCTACCAGGTAGGATTTATGTCCAGCTTTTCATAAATTTGTTAAAAGTAGATTTTATGCATTTTCTTTCATATGCACACATTAAATTATTTTCCAAAGACAAAAATATCAGTTATTAAAATGCAAGCAGCTACATATTTGCTGAAATAATTTGTATTTCACAAAATAAACTGGAATAAAATGAAACACTGCTGCACCAGACTCTTTTTTTCTTTGTGTCACTGAGTGACTTTTAAAATGAACATTATTTTCAGTCTTTTTTTATTCCACTAAGTACAACTTCCACTAATACTGTCATAACACAATGGATGTATTAGCTTTTTTTTGGCTTTAGCAAGCTTATTGAGATGACTGTTCTTCACATATCTGGGTTTGTACAAAGCAGGATATGAAATGACACTGAAGAATGTTTGAATGTGAGAAAGAAACGAGAGGGTTATTTTAACAGAATTATGATACAAAAACCAAAAAATCTCCCAGAATTAGTATTTTCTATTCTATATGTGTAACTCATGTGAATTATCCACTTTTTTAAACTTAGTTAAGGACCTGGGAGTCATGTAATGTATACGCTGATGGACGTACTTTCAGGCTTGGACAGGATACAGACCAGATGTCCTGCACATTGTTTTCTGTAACTAATAGACTCAAGAAATGTAATAAAACCAATTACATTTTTATTAGATTCTAGGATGCATCTGTTTTCTGTTCCTGATGCATAAATAACAGCAAGCCGACAGAAAACAGGATTTCTGAATTGGTGTACAAAACCGTGATATCTATATAGTGGTGAACCATGTTGAACTGCTCGTTAAGAAAGATAAAAATAACCAAGAGATCGAAAACATACAAAGACCTTCATGATAAATTGATTAATTTATTAATTGATTAATCTATTGATGCTGATGAAGCATTACAAAAAGAAGATGTTTTCTTCCTCCTTTTTGTTCAGTTTTTTTATTTTTGTTAATTGCCGGTAAACCGTCTCAACACTGACAAATACAGGAAGTACAAAGTCAGCATCCACACAGAATTGTGTCACTTTAGTGCTACATGCAGACTTGCACATTAAAATATTTTCTCCCTGCAGTAAACTACTCCATTTCGGAATATGCTGGGAAATTTTTTGTAAGAAAGCTTACTAAATGTCCTTAGAAACGTTTAGTACTTTGCCAGATAATAAGCTACTAAGACGTGGTCTCATGTGTTACAGGTACAGTATAATGAGGAGTTGGACTGAAACTTTCCACAATATTATAGACTGGAGTTCGAAAACGTTGGATTCAAGCTCTGTTGAAGTATAAAGACAGACGTAATGTGTGGCATGAATTCACATCTTGACTCCAGCTGTTCGACCTGCTGTGACGTTTACATCAGAACCATGAGCAAAAGTCTGTTGTGTCTCTCATTAAACTTTTGTGAGATAACATCGGCCATTCACAATCCACGTAAGATTTATAACTTATGTACTCCTGACATTTATTATCGGTTTGAGGTCATGCAAAATATCTTAAATAGATCATAAATATTCCCTATGCCACTAAAAGGGAAAATGGAAAACAACAAATAATTTGGCTGACAGTTTGATTTCCAAAAACTGTATTGAAAAAGGAAACTTATATAAATAGTTACAAAATTAGCTGGCGTAAGCAGATGAAGAGTGGTGACTTCATGTTGTTGGCACTCACATGCAGTTCCTGGAAAAAGGCAAAATGCATCAGCATATTCACTTGCTGCTGGGCACAAGAACATGTTGGTACTAAACAGGTTTATTGGCAGTGTGTCAGGAAGATGGCTGGGTATAAAAAGAAAACCTGAGAGAGGCAGTCTCTGAAGCACAGATGGCCAGAGCTTTATTTATCTGCAAAAAGGTGGAAAAATTCAGTGTGAATCACTTTTAGAATAATGTCCATCCAGGTAAAATATCAGAGACTGAATTTTCTAATAGTATCAAATCATTCTGAAGATTCACTCTGTGGGCAAGAGATACGGCCAAAAACGGCACAACCTGTACGCCCAGACATCTTTTCAGGGAGGGAGGTAGTCAGTGAAGACATGGAGAGATGATAAAATACAAGCTGATGCAAATTTACCAAACAGCTTTTTCAAAATAAAAAATAAAATAAAATGGTTTGGATTCAATATCATGCTCAGTTTTTCCTATAATGCATATCTTATGAAAAAAAAAAGGCGTTATGTTATGTTACCATAATGTTAGCAGCTAGCTTATTGCTAACTGTCTGATGCAGGGCAGCTAGCCTGTCATGAGGCCTATTATTTTGCATGGGCATCAATTACTTAGAATAGCTATAAGTAACAGCTACAGCACACATGTCATGACTAGCCTGTGGAACGTGTATTTGTTTTGTGTACATCAGTGATTTTAGCTCCATTGTGCATTCAGTGCACAACAATACATTAATACAACTTCAATAATTAATATTAATTTTGTAACATGAAGTTTTCCAAAGGATTACAAAGAAAACTGACTGGTGTGGTGTGTTAAAAGCTCTGGAAAATCCCCACATCAGCGTCACGGATAATTGTTCGTGTTGAGGTTTCACCTCAGCTTAAAGCATCTTTTTTTGTTTTATTGGGACAAAAGCGTAGGCTCCAACTGTCATTAAGAAGCCATAATTAAGTTGTGATACATCAGACATCCAATAACATCCAGAACTATATGAAATAATAATTTTTTAAAAATCTGCTTCTGAAAAGTTGGAAACTGCAGTTTAGTCAAGAGTGCTTTCCCCTTTATAGTTGTTAATAAAGCTGAACCTACTACTGTCGGCTAGACTCCATAAAATGGGTCAAGTGTGTGGAGAATAATAGGAGCCCCACATCCGCCATAAACAGCTGTACAGTTTAACAGGAGACATGTGGGCTGAAGTCAACTGGCTGCTCTTACAATTCTCATTCTTCAGAGGTGGATCATCACAGCCACAGGGCTGACTCATGCACGGCTGACTTAAAACTGCCGGGGCGCCCAGAAAACAAAGAGTCTGTTGTGAGACTCTGCTGAGCACTTCTCCCGCTTCAGAGCGCCAGCTGTGGAAATCTGGGACAGAATCTGTTAATGAAAATTTAATGATGGACTATTCAAGGCTGCTGGTGCTGCTGCTGGTTCTCAGCCTCAGAGGAGCAGGGTGTGCAGTTGTGGAATGGGCAGAGTTAAATGAAGCAAAGGTAAGATTATTGGTTTTTTTCTGTGCTTCTATAGTTTTTATTAAAATGTTTTTTTCCCCTGTCGGTTCATCGTATGCAAAATAGGTCCCAAGTCCCAAAATATTCCTTTATAGACACAATGGTTTTGTTGTGGACACATGCACAGGCTTATCTGAGGCAGTATGGGTACCTGAATGACCCGGCAGATTCACAAGACCCTCATTACCTGGAGGAGGTCATGGAAGCTCTCAGGTGACTGGTGACTGGTTTTTGTCCTTTCTTTAAGAAAAGAAAAGATACTTAACTCATGCAGAACTATTAGATAAGGGTCTCCTGAAGATAAACTTTCACATATCCTTTTCTTTCTTTGAAATTTGATTGCCCCTTTTCTTACCTTATCTTGTCAGAGTCTTCCAGAGGGTGAATGATCTGCCATCTACTGGAGAGTTGGATGAAGCTACCCTGGAGGTGATGAGACAACCCCGTTGTGGGCTGGAAGATCCATTTAACAAGAAGTTTCACAAGTACAGAGTGATGGGTACGATATTAAATGTACACACTGGCAACTGTTTTATAAATTTCAGTCTAGAAGTTTGGCTTCAAAATGAAACCAGTACCATTTACCGTTGTGTTGCATGTTAAAGTGGAGAATAAAAGACTGTCTGATAATATCTATTAAACTGAAGACTGGTAAACCATATGTATACAGTTTGATGTCATTAATGATGTAACATCTAAGCCAGTGAAAAAAGATTAGAGATGTGAGGTGAAGATTGATTCAGTAAAATTCAGTGTTTTAATGTACATTATAAATTAGCAAAGTATGATGATGTCATTATGGTTTTAAAAAATAGGTTTCTTCTCATTCACAGGCCGCTGGAGAAAAAGGAGTCTGACCTACCGCATCTACAACTACACGCCTGACATGGAGAAGTCAGAGGTCACGGCGGCCATACGTTCTGGCTTCAAGTACTGGAGCGATGTAGCGGCTTTGACTTTCAGAGAAATTGACTATGGCAGAGCAGACATAAGAATCTCATTTCATAAGAAAGACGGCCTCTGTTCTGTCCCATTCGACGGTCGCGGTATGTTTCCATTTTGAATAAAACTCATTCATTTTCACAGAAACCTTTGAACTGTCCACAGTGACCCGTCTCTGAGCTCCTGGAGCGGATGATCAGTGCTGTTAATTTGTTCTCCGTGCAGGTCATGTCCTCGCTCATGCCGAGTCACCAGAATCTGGAATCGTCCATTTTGATGAGGATGAGTTCTGGACCGAGGGGTCATATTATGGTACTAATCTGCGTATTGTAGCTGCCCATGAGATAGGCCACGCCCTCGGCCTGGGCCATTCCCAGTTCAGAAGTGCTCTGATGGCACCAGTCTACGCCGGTTACCGTGCCAACTTCAGGCTGCATTCAGATGATGTTAAAGCCATCCAGACACTATATGGTGAGTCTACCAAATAGTGTAGACACAGGACAGGCTGATTGTAAAACAAAGAGTATTGATAACTCAGTCTGCTAATTATGAACTGTCTAATGGGCCATTAATCTCGCTGCCATTGTGAAAAACACCAAAAACATGTTGTGAAAGAAGCAACTGCCATCAAAATGCGAAAGACATGTTAACCCTTTAAAGCCCAACCCAGGCAGAACTAGCGAAAAAAAGTCAAATTTTTAGCCCTGTAACAAAATGTGTGTGACAATGTGTGCACACTGACAGCAGATTAGTCAAAAAGCAGCAGTGAGACAGCAGCTCATTCTGTGTTGAACTCTGTGGGATCAGTTGCAGAACATTAAGAACTTTTCATTATTTAAAAACATTTAAATTCTTACTCCTAATAAACAAAATTTTTACTGTATATCACTGTTCTGCTTCCTAATAGATATTAATGATGTCCACTACTGTACTGTATTTTTGTTCATTCTATCAAACATGACATTTAAGCAAAGCTTGGTCTGACATCTTGTAATATCAAATAGTGCCTGTCTGACATGAAAAGATTACTCATGTGTGCCTCAGATGTTTGGAAAAAAGGGAAAACATTGACTTTTCCTAAAATGTGTAACTTTTTCCTTAAAGGCAAACGCATCACCAGCACTTTAGCCAGTCCGACAACTTCAGACAGTTTGTTTCCTACGGAAAACAGCTCTGGGAATGAGAACGTTCCTGATCCCTGCACTGCTGCCCTGGATGCTATCATGTTAGGTAAGTCACAAATGAACAGTTACACTGCATCTAACAGAGGAGCACAAGATGTGTTTTTAAGCATCCAAAAGTTTTCTAATAAGTATGAAACAGCAGCTACAGTAAATAGTTTGTCCAATGGATGCAATGGATTCTACTGAGATTACGTTTTTGCATTAATTACTCGTTATTTTCAAGTATCATCATGCTGTATCTGTTAATCAGGGCCATGGGAGAAGACCTTTGCTTTTAGTGGGGATTATGTCTGGACTATCTCCGACCTGGGTCATAATACACCAATGAAAATCAACAGACTGTGGAGGGAACTCCCTGGAAACCTGAACGCTGCTGTGCACTCTCCAAGAACCAAGAAGACATACTTCTTCAAAGGTAGAGTAGTCTTATATTCAGGTAAATGATTCCTTCTGCTCTGCAGCTGTCACTCCTCAGTGTTAAAGGCTGGAACTCTCTCTGTGCACAGGCAGTAAAGTTTGGAGGTATACAAGGTTCACACTTGACTACGGCTACCCCAAACCGGTGCGAAGGATCCCTGCAAACATCAATGCAGCTCTGTACCTGCAAAAGAACAAGAAGCTAGTCTTCATTAAGGTAACTACTCAGACAGGAAGCATTTAAAATGATACCTGAGTTTTTATTTATGATTTGTAGTATAAATGCTGTTTATTTTTCCCTTCTTTGTTCCCTGTGCAGGGATCAGAGCAGTGGCAGTTTGATGAGCTGAAGTACAACGACCTAAGTTTCTACCCCAAACCACTCAGCATGCTCTTCTCCGGTGTGCCGTCCTCCCCCGATGCAGCCTTCACCTGGAACAATGACAAGATCTTCTTCTTTAAGGGAGACGATTACTGGCGAGTGAACGAGCTGCTGAAGGTAGACCCAGGATACCCGCTGAGTAAGAAGGAGCGCTGGATGCGGTGCTGATGCTCGGCCGTTAGGGGGCAACAGGCACCCAGAGGTCCCACTCCAGGGGCATCAACACCCGTGCAACCTCATTGGCAGTGATTGGCTGTGAATTATCACTGACCCTGTTACAGAAAACTTTTATTTTATTTCACTGGATCTGATAACCAGTTCACCCTCCAAAGCAGGATTTTTGTGAGGCTCTCTTGTACCATGTGTGACTCTCTGAATTATGATCTTATGGAGAAATCTAAGCCTTGTGTTTATTCTTTGATGTGTGTCGCAATAGTTTCCGTAAGATGTAACATGACAGGAGTGTAAACTTTTTGTTCAGTATTGTTTAACCAGCATATTTTGTCCTGATTTTTAGTACAAACTTACAGATTTTTACTATTAAAATTACTTTTTAACAGAACAACTATCATCTCTGTCAAGCACATAAAACCCAACCTGCATTCACCCCAAAAGGACAGAACATTTTTCAACAGTGATGAAAGGCTCGTCTGTCCTGCATTGTGCTGTTTGCAGAAAAAAAAACTGCTGAGACACCATGGCAACACCAGCCAATTGCAGAGAAGGAAATCCTCCTCCCCATGACCTCTTTATTGCCTATGAAAAATCCTGAGTATTGGTGCCAGTGTTGCTAAGAGCCTAAGAGACAAACAGAGCAGCAGATATGACTCAACACAAGTTTAAACTTCTTTTTTAATCAAACAAATGTATTAATCTGTGAAAACTCTATCAACAACTATTTACATATTCAGGTGTTTCTGAAAGATTCCAAAAACAAATGAAATCGTATTTAAAAGGTCTAAAAACAAACAACAAACATGCTTTGTTTTTTGTCCTTTTTTTGTTTAAATAAACGACACACTACCAGATACTTGGTCATTACATAAATTATACTGTATTTAAACAAGATTACTCCTCAAGCTTACACAAAGTCTAAATTCTTCATAGATTGTATTCTGACAAGAGCTAAATTGCAAATGCTAACCCGGGTCTGAGGTGCCGCTAGAGCAGATCCTGCTGGAAGCTCCAGGGGAGAGCTTTTAATTGGTTAAAGAAAAAAACGCTAACAGAGTTTTTGCTTCCCTTTGCCAAACTCCATGAGCCACATGGCAAACTTTACTTTTCTCACAACGCTCCAGGAAAAAAAAAAAAACACACAAACTTCCTCAAATCCTACAATCGCAGGCAAAAAGTGAGAAAGGTAATAATAACACAACACTTGATGACAATGACTAAGTTCAGAAGTACAGTACACATCAAACAGAAATCCTGGTTTCGGAGGCTCGTACTTGCTGTCATGTATTAAACACAGAGTGGAAATGAGTGGCCTTACTGTATTAGAATAAGTATTTTGTTGTTTCTCTGAGAAACGGTGGTTGTAGTGGTTTTAGCATCATCAAACAGGAGTTTACACCTGTTATTTCCTCCCAGATCGTGGCTTCTGTCCCACCGCAGGACTTACTGAGGAGAAAAATCATCTTCGCCCCAATATTTTATGAGAATAAAACCCTCAGAAAGTGGAGCTATTAATAAGTTCTATTCTATGTATTAATAAGACACAGCTGAAGAACCAAGTAGTCCCTTCTTTTATCTCGGTGTTGCTCAGACCCTGGCGACCGGAGTTGTGGCTGTTAGGGGGACCGTGGAGCCAGTATCGTAGTCCATGTCGATCATGGTTTGGTTTGTGTTGCCGAGGCTGCTAAGGGAAGTGCCTGTGCCCATCTGTCTGTCCCGCAAACTTTGAAGGTAGCTCTGAGAAGAACAGCATAGGGAGAAATGAGCGAGGTACAAAATGATGGCGTTCGCTTGGCAACAGTTTGTAAACAAATCTGCTTTTACAGCTTCTGCTTTTACTTTAAAGCAACACTGACGCTTACAAAAACACAAAAGCAAACACTAAAGCACACGCCGTGTTGGGTGACACTGACCGGTGCCAGTAGATCCCCAGCGTAACGTTTGACTGGGGTGGGTTTACGACAGTACGTGCCTTCCTGCCCACCTGCCTGCTGTCGCTTCTTGGCGTCCTTTTCTCGAATTCGCATCAGCTGCACTCTCTTCTGTCTACGACTGATGACAACTGTGGGAGGAAGGAGGATTCAAAAAGCAGATTTCAGAATAAATATGTTGTGAAAATTAGACTGAATTGCATCCACGTCTTAAATTCAGAAATTCATTGAGTCTTAACGCTGGTCTTAAACGATAAAACAAAGTGTGATACCTCCCTACTTAGTAAATGTTTCTGTTCTCTTACAAGTGAAGTCTTACACAGATCCAGCTGGATATTAAAAGTAAGATTCCTCACAAACTATAGTATAAAGTCCATCTCATGTCTGACAGACCTCTTATAAGTAAGCAGAGCGTCCATAAGGAATGAGCATCATGTGCACACTGCCTAGATAAAACAGCAGCAAAGTATTTAAGCACATCTGACATATCTGATGCAGAGATTACTTAATTTCAGATTTAATTGCAGTATTAAAAGCCACAGGATCCCTCGATATAATTTATTTTCTTAAAAAAATGGTCTGAACCCTAACAGCAGATCAGTGCAACTTTTTCAGGGAAGGAAGACAAAGTTACACCACATCCACATGTTGTCGCTTGTGTTGCTTTGTTTTCGTTCCATACGGAGCTGCAGAAGAGGCGTGCCCCAATGAGACAATGCTGCAGAGGAAGAGTTATTTCCCCAAAAAAGATCAAGTCATCCTTGTCAGACTTTTTTAATCTGATAATATAAAAAGAAAAAAAAAAAAAAGGTATCACTGGGGAGGACGGCTAAGCAGCACGTGAAGTCGAATATTAAAAAAGTTGCAGAGACAGGAGGAACTACATCAAATATGTTTCACCAAGTTAAATGATCAGTAGTTTGGTTAAATGATGTTAAAGACCAACTATATAACTTTTCAACCTTAAAACTCCACTCTCAGGACTTTTCTGATGACACAGTGGCATCTATTATGTGCATTTCTAGAGCCATCGCAGCCAAGCGGCGCCCCGTGGTTGAGAAAGCGCTGTAGATACCTTTCACCTCCCTGCTGTGTTTCGCCTTGAGCAAAGTACGTTACATGTTATGTTAGCACGCAAACTTAAACAAACAGGCTGTTTTAAACGCATGCCTGTGGATTTTCCAAAGAAACTTTGAAAAATTGGAGGAAGAGAGGAAACTAAGGAGAGCCAAAGAGCGAGAGATAACACGAGACAGTTTTTTACCGTCTGGAAAGGCTCACATAACAGGTAGGATGTAAGATAAATCTGAATTTAAAAAAAGAGTATAGAGTTGTAGTACAGAAAATATTTCTGTACATAATATATAATAAAAATATAGTATAGAGAAAATTGTATTCGTTATATAGTGGGTCTTCAATGTTTAATGTAACGTAACAGTGAAATTAAATGTGATCATGTCATTTGCAGGGATGGGCATAATTAATTAAGAATTTAATCGATGACATAATTCTTAAAACCGATAAAACGAATGCATCTTTATACTGGAGCTGAAGTTGTGTGTGAGTGCATCATTTCCAGTCTAACCACTGAATGAATCCTGTTTAACTGCCACAATAGATGTTGATCTTGCAATAAAGATCTACATGAGTAAACACACTGAGATTTCACTACATTTACTGCATTTCTAAATATAAAATTTTGTTATGAAAATATTAATGATCAATTGAAAAAAATCTTTCATTTTTTCATATGATCAATTAAGACAATAAGACAGAATGCCCATCCTTGGTCATTTGAAATGACCTATGACTGGGGCTGGATTTACAGCACAGCATGACACTTTCAATGTTCAAGAAAAAATCAAAAAGACATCTATTTGTAAGAAATGACTTCACCGTTCAAACATAACCAATTTGGCGTGAGGTTGATGCATTTTTTTCAGTATGCAATGATCTGTAGAAAAACTGGCATTACAGAAATATGCTGTAGCTTCTTTTTTTTAAATATATTCTTATAATGCCGGATACAGAAAGAAGCCTCCTCAGTCCAGGTAGACGTCTTCTAGCCTTTTCCATGTGTTTTCTCAGAGAATTTTAAAGTTTGCATCAAAAGATATAAAACAAAGTTAAAGAGATATGATGAGTGTTCATGTGACTTTACAGATTTATAGTGTTGTAAAATTAACGCATAATTATAAAATCGTGACTATTTCTTAGACCGTAAAATAAAATCTTAGCCCCACTCTGATGGCCTTGTTTACTTCCACTGCATATTCTAAGCAAACAGGAAAATCCTTCAGATCCAAGCAGCTCAACTGTGAAGCCTGTTTAACTGAAGATGTAATGACACCTTTCCACAAATTTCTAAACCCTTTTTGAGGATGTGAGTATCCTCATACCTTTAGCTCGGATCCATTTTTATTAACTACTACATTATCAAAGAATTCCACAAGTTTTCGTCCTTACCCTCGGTGTGTGAGAAGCTGTCATCTGTCAGTTTCCACTGGACCAGAACTCCTATTAGGCTGAGAGCAGGCCAGATGCCCAGTATGACCCAGCTGTACCAGCAGAGCGCAGGCCCGGGTGTTAGGCGCAAGCAGTCATACACGTGTGTCGCCAAAACCAGCATCTCCACAAAGTAATCCGCACACACTGTCATGATAGCTGCTCCAAACACGGCGGTGGAGAGCATGGTGAATATCTTCTGCCACTGCAGCGTTAGCACTGCAAACAGCATGCCCGTTCCCAGAAGAGCCCCCAGCGGCACCCAGACCGTGGTGGGCGTGTAGAACTGGTGAGTGACCAGCAGGGCAGCGAGAGCCAGAAGGAGTCCCAGCAGGAGGCCTGTCATGAAGAGGCCGACGCTTCGCACCAGCATGGTGACCAGGCCACACAGCAGGCCTATGCCGAGGCCGATACCTGCGCTCGCCTCCACGCTGAGCTGGGTGTCCAGAACGTGCTCCTTATGGCACAGCAAGAAGATAATGACCGAGCCAAAAATGAGACCAGACAGGAACATGACGGCCTTGAAACAGCGGTAACCTGAAGGAAGTAAACACAGGTTAAGGAATCAGATATTTCTAAGTTGGGAGAGACAACAGAACCCGCAGTTTTGCAACGATGTGACTGTTTCAGCGCAAACACAGCCGGCTGTGGTGACATGTGTGCATGCAGTCATGTGACAACCTGATGATGTCTTATGTCACTGCAAGTTTCAGCTCGCTTCGTGTCAATGTGTGTGAACAGGCAAGGGTCCTCACCAAAGAAGCAATAGATGATGCCAAAAAGGCAACACATGGAGCAGATGACTGCAGGGATGATGTCATATTTTCTCTCTATTTCCAAACTGCAGATGTCGGCCTCAGCCATGCCTGCCCCTTCCCCTTCGGGGCTCAGCCCAGCAGGATCAGTCATTCTGATTGAATGTTGCAGGCTCCGGGACAGGCTGAAGATCAGGATGAGGGTAGAACTTCACGGTATTATCCCAAATCCATCTGAGCAGGATTGACAACTGTAAGAGAAGAGAAAAGGTTTGCAAAAAGTAAAAAAGTGTGGCCAAGCTTTAGTCAACTAACACGTCCAACAGCTTCGTCCTGGTTCATGCAAAGAGTCCAGGTGCTTAGAAGTAAAGGTGAAGTGTGAAATCTTCAAGACAACTGTGACTTTTAGCAAACTCCTTCATATGTGCAGCTGTCATGGCAACCTAAAGAAAACTCACTAAATTCAATTATAGCCATAAATCCATCTAAGATTTCTTTTGCCTTTTTTCTTTGACACATTTTGATAACTAACTTTTTTCGGTAAATATTTAATCAACTCATATAGTTCTAGTAATGCACATAATGTAAATCTATTCGTTTTTTAAATAATCTATTTATCTATAGGACAAAGAGTACATACTTAGCGAAAGTCTTAAAAAGACACTCCATTTGATCTAATAGGATATAACACTTCTGGAAGCAGTTTACATTTCTGCTCCACTTTCATCCTTCTCCTTTATGATTTGTGTTTCGGCAGATGTGCGACCACTGGTACTCTGGAAAGATTATACGATAGTTAAAGTGGCAGATCTGCAGGGAGCCACAGAGGGCTGCTGCAGGGCGGACTGCTGGCAGGCCTCCTGTATGAGCTCACCACAGCTGAGATCAGATTACAACTTATTCACGTTGTCTGCTTGAGAGAAACAGTCAGGAACAGTCGGTCCTGTCTTCTGTGCTTAATAACAGCCAGCTTCTCTCTTTTCACTCCTCCTCTCCACCACTCCTTCTTTAACTCTACGTTTTTCCAACCTAAATATATTTTTCTTCAGCTAAAAGGTGATACAATTGTTTTGCCTTGTATTTTCTCCTCCCTAAGACACAAGACTGTAATTTGCGTGTCCTGCCCATGAATGACTTTACATGGAAAAAGTGAGACCGTAGGAAAGTTCTCTTTCTTCTTCGGTCACTCTCAGTTCTTCAGTACCTATCCTCTTTAGCCATTCCACCAATAAAAACTGTTATGTCTCTGTTTTCCACTGTAAGATGAGACACAACTGAGGATAAACATTTAACTTTCCTCTACAATAGAAATGGAAAAAAGTCACAAACTGATGAAATGACTCATGTAGCAAACACATGGATTGTTGTGCAAACCATCTTCTGTGCAAAGGAAGAGGAAATGAGAAAGGGAGGAAAATAAATTCAGCTTCTACGATGGGTGGAAAGAAAACTTGATGTGGTGTTTTGGACAGTGTGGCGTTCAACACTGTTAACTTGAAACAAGGAAGCAGCAACTTTGACATCTATTATTTTGATTACTTTGGAATAACAGATTTATTCTCATTTTCAACATAATGGCTGATATCTAGACAGTATATTAAAGCAACATCCAACTGTTTATACCACCTCTCCACAACAGAGCAGTGTGTTTTCTTAATAAGGCACAAATTAAGCTCATCATGCTGAAAATTATTTCAATAAGTTCAGATTGAACATATGGGTTGGAGTGAGATGAGTTAGATTTAGCTCTAGAAAATCAGACAGAATGAGACCTACAGGCCCCTTTTGATGCTCTATCGACACTAAGTAGTCGGGGGTGAATTGCAGTCTGTCAAAATAACGTTCGACCTTCAGATTTTCCCATTGTTGTTTAAAAAAATGAGGACCCCTGGTACTAAAAGATGGTACCATCTGATTTTATGTAAATCGGTACTTGGTGGGGGCGACAGATTTTGGTAGGTAAAGTACCAAATTTGGTACCTAACCCGACTGGGGTGGGAGAAGAAGAAAAATCAATTCACATAAGTATCACGATTTGTTCTTTTTCTTTGTTTTTACTTGTCCAGGGTTCTAGCAAGCAGACAGATTTTTCCTAATTTAAATGCTTCATTTGCAGCTAGTTCAAATATTGCTGCTGAATACATGTTAAAACTTGCTCACATGTGATGAGCATAATGTCCCAGCCCTGAAATGCAGCCCACTTTCTCCACAGAACTTCACACACACCGAGCTAATCTGTCAAGAGACCTCTTCCCACTCTGCTACAAAGTTTTCTTGGTATAAAGAGATAACAAACTTAAGCTACACAGCATACAACACAATCAAAGCTCAATAAATCGTCCTGCAAAATTTTATCAGCAGATAACAAGCTGGATGCCTTGCATTACACAGTAGCTTAACAAGCTGTGGTCAGCTTACCAGATTAAATTTAAGTAACCGAGTTAGTAAATTTAACTGGGAGAATAAATCATCAGCACTAACAATGACATCCACATTTGTGACCAGTTTAATTTCATAATGCAATCTAAAAATTGAGGTTTTAATTATCAGTAACACTTCCATTATCATTAACAAGTTAACATTTCAGAACTATTTTAATAGTAATTTACTTAACTTTGAATACATGAACACTCCCTGGTTTCTGCCTCATGTTACCTCCCTTCATTACAATGGCGTCCTATATGTCTGGCAAGTTTGGAAGTCAATGCTCCTGGGAGAGAATAGAGCCATTATGGGGCAAAACAAAGCCCCCGAGGCCCATGCTGTGACCTCTAGTGGCACTCATGAGGAAACCATGTGGACTAAATGGAGACCACATAAAGATGGCTGAGAGAAGGAAGGAAACTGCTACATCTCCAGTTGTTTGCTTTAAGATGGGTTCCAAGTATTTACCATCAGTGAGCTGGTGTGTAACTGGAGTTTGTGGAGGAGCAGAACAATCTTTCTGAATGCTATGGAAGCTGCTTTGAGCCTCTTAACTAGGGGTGGTGAAAAAAAATCGTTTTTTATAAGAATCCAGATTCTTGTTCATCAAGATTCAGAATGGCTTCAAAATTTCCAAGAATCTATTTTTTAAAAGGCTAAAAATTAATAGCTTGACTTTCAAAGCTGCTGCTTAGTGACAAAGACATGTTAAACTTTGCCAAGTTAGCTAAGTTTAAACCGTTTTTTTGATGAAAATTATCAGTTTTCTTTCAACTAATGAAACATTTCCTCAGAGCTGTTACTGGCTTATAGAGAAACAACAGTTAATCTGCACATTTTGTTACTAAAAGGGGATTGAATGTGAAATAAGATCGGTTTTAATCGAGAATCAATACAGAATCGAATCGTTACCTAAAGAATCTGAATCAAATTGAATCGTGAGTTGCTGCAAGATTCACACCCCTACTGTTAACTCTATTTCCTGCTATTTAAAGTACCATAGTCTAGCAGATAACTCAGTATCTTACGTATATGTTTAGCCTGTTAACATAATTTAATTTATTCATTTACTCATTTTTATCTCTATAATGTCAAATATAAAATATCGCAAAATAATCAACTATTCAGGTATTCAAAGCTTTGCACTCTAAGCAAGTTGCAGGTGAGCTATTGGAATAGTATGTTGGCCTTAAGTACACTTTGCTTGTGCTGTGGGGAGGGGACAGAGCCCTAAAGATTTGAGTGCTCAGCTGCTGAGAAACAGGCAAGGCTGACAGCAAGTTTCCCACATAGCTAATTTGGGTGTGTTTAATCAAGGGGTGGGCTCGTGTGATCACGGCCGGGGATTCTGCGAGGGCTCCACTTACTTGACACCCAAGACCAGCTGAGAGGCCGAAAACCTGCCGGGTTATGACTTAGCTGTCTGACGACTTTGCTTTAAAGAATCTTACAAGAATGTGAGATGCTCTGCGGTCCAGACAGTTGTAGGTTTTAAATCATGCTGTTTAAAGCTGAACACTCCAACCAGCTGAAAGACTGGACAAGACAAGACAACGGGAGCCGAGGGAATAAAGTTAACGGCCGCAGCGGGGATATAAAATGACACCTTCCTGTTTGAAGCATGAAGGTGCACATATATGAACTTTCCACAAAAACCCCGTTTTACTCTGAACAATAATGAAACAAGACATCAAACGTCCAGCAACTAAGCTTCCTGTCCTGCTGCTGCAGGAAGCTCGGGACCAGATGAGGAAGTGGAACATCACGTTTCAGCAGGAACTGCCCCCTGTGTTTGTGAGCAGAGTCAGAACTGACGGCTTTGATTAAAAACACTGAAGCCAAATAACAAAACTGTAAAATTCAACTCAACAGGAGGAACAGGAGACTGAGAAAAAACAACAACTTTATATGAAGTTGTCCATAAAGCAGCAGGGGCATGAGCAGTGTTATGATACAATGAAAATAAGCTTGTAATCCGTCTGGCTCGCAGGCTAATCTACATATAACTCTCACCATTGTGTCACAAGTGCCTGTGCTTATGCTCCGAGGCTGAGAAGGGATTTTGTACATAGCAGATCCTCTAATGTTTAGTGCTGTAACAACTTGTGTAATGAGAAAAAAAGCACCACATGACAGCGGGTTTCCACTTCTACCAGGCTTTGAATGTTTAAAGACTGTTTCTCTTCGTTTACACTGAATTTGAGCTCCAAGTAATCACATTCAAACTAAATCACACTGATAATCCGCAATAATAAACACAAACGGTCCAGCGGCCTGAGAGTGTATAACTGCTGGTGACTGACAGCAAGGCAAAATCAGCCTCTAAGGCCCATGAAGTAGTTTTATTTGTTACTTCAGATTTATTATCCCCCACCCACACTCACAAAGAGCTGAAAAACTGAACGCAGAGGGATAAATACAGCAGTAAAACTTAAACATTGCAGGGACAATCTGCTACCTCCACTCATGTTCTTCCTTTTAATCCTTTCGAATGTAGCACAATAAAAACTGCCAGGTCGGGTATGTATGGCCCATGGGATACATATACGCACGCCATACTCAGCATGTGTTACACGTGTCTAACACTGGCTCATAAAGATGCTTTGAACATGTTAATTCAGTGTTGCCTTTTTTCAATATAAGTTCCAGCATGAAAATAAATATATACAATAATAAAACTTGAGCACTGCAGATGCAATTAGCTACTTCAACATCAGCCAAATGCTGCTTCAAAAGCTTTCAACATGAGAATTTAGTGACCCACAGGATTCATTCACAAGACACAGTCAAAATGGGCAAGTAGTACCTCAGGCTACCTTTGCATGAGTTTATTGCTCTTGCACTGTGGGTGCACCAAGACTTTCCACGTATGACTACAACTCTAATGAGGTACATTTTTGGGCTGCAATATCATTAAGTCACCGTTTTTAAGTCCACCATTCCAAGAAAAGTCACAAAAACCTGCACTTTGCTAAATCTCTCACACAGCCTCTTGATTATGATCCAAACATATGAAAATGCACATAACTATCAAAAATATGGCTTCACTCAACAGCTGTATTCAGTTAATATGGGAATTATCATTTCTATGTGAATCTATTGATTCCAAAAGAAATAGTCTATCTCTTTTACTGCAAATTCAGCTGCCTGTGTCCAATAACAACCACTTGTGGCAATACTTGAAAGATAACTTCTTTTTTCCTTTCATAATCACATCATTGTAAACAATAAAAGTCTTTCAACCACAGACTTCAGAGAGCTATTTTTAAAAAGGGACATGAAAAAGAAGCAGATAGACAATGAGGAACCTTTTCAGGAGAGTCACATGTTGATGGTGCATAAGCATTGACTGCGCAGCGCACATGCGCTTCAACATTGTGAAATCCATCTGCACATTAAGCTGCAGCAGGTTGGAGTTGAGTTTCACCAGCACAGGGAGGAGAGAACAGTGTGTGTGGTAAGGAGTGGCTGTTCCATAATGCTCCACTAAGGCCTGTGGTGGAGGAGAGTGTTTAGCAGGCAATGTCCATATGTCAGAGAGGACGACAGCAGAGGTCTGTGTGGGACAGCATGTGCTGTTGATGACAAGTTTAGAGGAGAGGGTCTGAATGCAACCACTAGATAAGTAAAAAAGAGACGCCAACATATCCATCAACTTCTCCCTGTATTGTTTTATGAGAGAATTTCATACTCGGTATATAATGTTAAAACGTGGAATATTTTCCTTCCCCCTGTGGGAATTTGTGTTCATAAAACATTTCAGTGTTTAGACTGATCATTCATACAGAAAAAACTCTTGCTATAGTGTAGTGGGCAGTCAGACAGACACACTCATACACGCAGTGGTGGTTCAGACCTCCAGTGCAGTGCCATATATGTCTGCAGCACCCCCACTGCAGCTCTATCATTTGTAAAATTCCAGCCTGCAGTAATTGCACCTCCTACAGCGATCTCACGAACCTAAAATATCAAGTATGCCCTTCATTTTCAAAACCAACTCAACACCCACTCATCTAACCGATGTTTAGGGAGCTATAAGTAGTCTGCAGATGGATGTTTCTGAAATGTTGCCGTTACTTTCACTGTGGTTACCCTGTGACAATAGGGTTCTCCTGCCATCCAGGAGTCACCACATCCCTCCATATTTGAATCTCATGTTCTACATTTCATCTGTATTACAATACCTCTGCTAGGCATATAAAATATCCAGAGTTTAGTAGATTATGATAATGCATTTCAATTTGATTTTATCTTATTCAGTGATGTAACCTGTTGCAGAACTCAAAATGCATAATTCTAGCAACCCAAGTTTCTCTAAAAGCCTAAAACTAGCAGAGCAACAGGAATATCTATCTTTTTTTCACATATATGCTGAACTGGACTGTGTTTGTTTCTTTCTTGAGTATCACAATTCAATGAAGTTAAAGGGATACTCCACCCTCAGAATGATGTGCGTGTGTTTACTCACCCTCATGCTGATTGAGACGTTGGAACACTTTCTTGATATTCATCATGTAGCCGGAGATATCAGGAGGTTAACATCTTATTTCCCTGCGGCTATAACGATGCTAAATAGAGCCCGGTGAAAAAAGTCCACAAAAACTTGTCAATATTCCTCCATACTGCTCATCCAATGCAGTCCGCGGGTCCTGTGTGGGAACCGTCCATAATTTACTCGCAATGGCATCATTTAGTATATTTTTAGAGCCTAAACCATGGCCCAAACCGTAAGCCTGTTTACTTCCTGGATGCGCGTACCTGCGCGATGCACGCTCGCGTGTCCCGCTGCCGCCAATGCATCCAGCGCGAGCGGCAACCTCCCGCTAGAAAAGTGATACCCATGCGGAAGTGCAAAAAATTGCAGTACCCTCCTCATCCACTAGGGGCTGGCTGCAAAACAGAGCAATTTCCCATTGGGTCCCATTTTAAAAACGCCAATTTTACAGCAAAATTAAACATGTTTACAGCCTGGTTCAAAAAACCACTTTGGGATTAAAATGTCAGGTTTACCTTAATGACAACTGTGGGGGGAGTGAAAAAAATTCTAGCGCCTCGGTTTAGATGTTATTTAATCCTAAAGTTCCTCATTAATTGTGGGCATGTCAGTTTGATTGAGAGGTGCCAGATATCCGGGAAAACAAGGCCTAGCGTAGCACAGCCGCGGTTTTTAGCCGCCAACAGCGCTTCAAATATTTAACTCCGTTCCTCCGTTGGGTGGTTAGCTACCGTTAGCTCTGGGTTAGCTTTGTTAGCATGTACCTCGGAGTTTAATGGCTGTCAATCATCCCTCTCCGCGCCTTGTCATCGGCCATTTATGGGCTTTCCGGCAGTCACGAGACTCGTGACGGTGCAAAGATAGCGGAGGAAGGAACCGCCCAATGTGCATCACTTCGGCTCAATACAATCCTATGGGTCACGTGGTTTAAGGGTTTGTCCATTCTTTTTACAGTCTATGATCCAGCGTCAAGCCGCGGCACGCGCTCCGCGTGCATCGCGCATCCAGGAAGTAAACAGGCTAACTGTTTGGGCCATGGTTTAGGCTCCGGCTACATGATGAATATCAAGAAAGTGTTCTAACGTCTCAATCAGCATGAGGGTGAGTAAACAAATTAAGGCACATCATTCTGAGGGCGGAGTATTCCTTTAAGTATTTACAGACTAATCTATTACAATAAAACACTCACAATACACTTTTTTAGCAAGAGAAAAACTAAAGATGAACCACATTAACAAACCCTGTACATTAAACACTACAGCTCCTCAACACTATTCATAATGACAAGGTTAGATAGCGATTGATAAGAGAATAAAAGAATCTCTCCTTGTTATGGACATGTCCATGTGCAGGACATCCATACTGATACAGGAGGAGACATCAGTTTATGGACCAATTGAGTCACATGCCGACTCAACAGTTCTAAAAACTTGAGATAAAATCTTTTTTCAGCAGCGTCACTGTATAACGTGTTTGTGATGTCTCAAATGTCTGTACAAACAGGGAAAAGCCTCATCAGAGAACCGGGGGATGATTCTGTCTGTGGCTCCAACTGATTGATCATACTTTATGTCACTATTTCTTATAAACTGCATCTTTGAAATAGATCATATTGGCTAGCGGGAGTCATCCTTTTGAAAGATTTCAGCTTTAATTAAAAGGAGAAACTTTCTGCTTGAGCAAAAGTATTGTATTCAGTAGATGGCCTCAAAGAGAAGACAGTACTAACTTCATATACTAAACTAAATGGACACTTTCAGCCATTAAATAGAAAGCTCTACTTTACTATGTGAGGTTTTCAGGGAAAGACTTGTGTCATTTTGCATTTTTAATTATCCAAGATAAGAGAATTTGCATGTTTTTGTATACTTTAAGACCAAATGAAGACTTTGCTTCCATGCCAATTAAAAAAACATATAATCTAACCTTTATCGACCTCTGCTCTTCATTCTTCTTCCGGATTTCTCCTTTTAACCCAAAGCAAGGAAGGGCTTCCTCTTTGCCTTTTCAAAAGTGGTAAATAAAAAAAAGACATCTGGTCCAGGCTGAATGAGTAGGTCATGTAGATGGGGGTGCTCTACATTGAGTGGCTGTAAGTACAGACTGAAAGCGCTTCAGCAAAAGACAGGACCTGTAGGCTGTCATCACACTGCCCAAAAAACCCAAGAGGCATTCCCACCCTTGATCAGGAACACAGGGCAGGGTTTTCTGAAAGCTACATGAGCCATAAGCAGAGATGAAAAGTTTGCTTAAGAGGATAAAAGACGTGTATGCATTAACTTCATCAGTGAAAGATACACCAAAAAGTAAATAAGTTCTCCTATAGAGCACATGTAGGGCTTCTAAAGGATTTTTAAAAACATAAAACTTGAATCACAGCAGGCTTTTTGTGATCTTGAACACAACTTTTGCATAGCTGACTTGAGTTGTTAGCCAGTACTGATTAAGACACATTTCTGCAACACTTTGATTCAGTGCCCCATGAATACAGCCTTTATTATCCTGGATCATTGTGTCCTCAAAGGCTGCGGGAGAAGTTGCTGTATGTGCCACGAGAGTGAAATGGTCTATGCAGCCATGGAGGCAGCCTGACTACGTGTTATCACAAACATTTCCAGCAGCAGAGTTGGGCACGGATCAGTGAGATCTGGGATCATTCAAATAAAATCAATCATCGTTAATGAAAAGAAGCGGTAATTGTTTCCATACTGCCGTTAGATGAGTTATAATGTCGTGTAACTTTTCTTGTAGACATCTGCAACACAATTACACGTACACAGCCACACAAATGAATATATAATTTTGTTTACTTTGTTAAAAAGCGATGGTGAAGACTTACAGATGAGCCTGCGCGCTGGGCAGTTGAAACTTCTCCTTGACAATCGGCCCTGTCAGGCAGGAAAAACAGCCCACCATTCAAAAACACAAAAAGCTGCGGTAGGGTACTAGGGAAAACCGGTTTTCTCTCAACTAATCCCAGGGCTCTTTATAAACTCCCAAGCTCCTCCAAACCGACAGCAGCGGTATGGTTTTGTTCTCGTGTCTGCCTCATGCAAATCGCCTCAAACGTCTCTGACGGCAGATGTGAGGGAAGGTTAGCTCGATTCTATTCTCCGGCGCGAGCGCCTCACTCTCTCACAACTTTAAATTAACCGTTAAACTCCCCGACTAATGGCTCCACACACTTAATCTATCTGGGAAGTCCTAACACGGTTCCCCGCACCTCCTCTCTCCAAATGAAATGAATGGCACTTTAAACAACAAAAGAGAAAAGGTTTTCCCTCTCTCCCCCCGCCCTGGGTAATCCTCCAACTCGTTATATCCATCCAGCGTAGGCAGTTTGGCCGTTGGAAGTCCCGGGGCTGAGGAGGAGGGGAGGGGGGGTTCTACTAATGGCTAGCTGTTCACCAAAACACCGATTAGTTTAATAGTAACGCAGGTCGCAAGTTTAAACACTCGCCTTCGTCCCAAAATAAATCATACTAGTGATTGTGCGTGTTTAAAAACAGATTATTAAAACCAAACCGCATGATTTAAGAAAAAAAATTACAATTCACATGTAAACAATATTAGCAAACTTGACTTGTACTCATACTAGCTTAGAGTTGCTGTTATATTACAGAAGATAATAGCGGATTTATGGCTTAATACCACTTTCTAATCAGGAACTCTCACTGAGTTGTGATAAATTGGCTATAAAACAAAGGCTTTATAAGTCCCTAAACACATTTAGGCTGGCAAGTTGTCTGGTTGGTGTTAATGTGGAAGGGCATTGCTCTGTAGATCATGTTTTCATTTTAAATAAATCACACAAGCTCGTTTTAGCCCTGGCAGAAGTTATACAAACCATCTAATCCAACATAAATTTCTTAAGTTGTTGCAATGCCTGACCTCCGAATGACTAAATTTAGTCTTAAAATCGCCAGGATGATATTTGTTTTGATGTTTTTTACCCAGGACACATCAAAAACACTGAAATCCCAGGAAAACTCAAACATAAACTCATTAATAAGTTACTGGAGAGTTTCCCTTTTTTGAAGTTGGCTTATTAGAGCAACACAGGCTTCATTTACTTTAACTTGTGCTCAGTGCCCTCGATAACACCCTCATTAAATAGTTTTTTCTCTCAACCCACACAAATTTGTTCTCCAGAAAGACGATGCAAATGCATAAAAACAGTCCAAAAAGTTCCACTTAGTTCTTTTCAACTATATAAAATCCTTTATATTGTTGTTTTTTTCTTTATGCATCACTGCTGAAAAGTCTACAGTTCATCCTGTAACTGATTATCTTTGTTGAGACAATCAAGAGGTGAAGGTAGAAGGTTTAAGTATGAGCTAATGAACTTGTTTCTCCTCTTATGTTCAGACAGGGAGCAGAGAAGGACATCTGCTGACACAGGACCCAAAGGATTGCACTGGTACGCTCAGGAATGAGCTGCAGCTGTGGGCAATGTTTTTGCAGGAGCACTTCTTTTCCTTCATATCTGCTGGAGGAGGAGGTGTTTTCAGTGACTTTTCACTCACATTTAGGGCTACAGTCGCATGTTCAGTTTTCATAGTGTTTATGTATGGATATCATGCATTTGTATTTCATGAGGTTGTGTTACAACACGAAGCTCTGCTCCAATACAAGACTGTTAAGGGGCAGAAATGTGTTAATTTTCCAACTCCCACCACTGAACCGACAGTTACAGTTTACCCAACCATTAGGCAATCAGTGCCCCAAGGTAACCTGCAAAGTAAGGGGGGAAACTCAGTATATTTTGCAACCTAAATCATAACATTGACGGATTTAAAGTAAGGTATATCTCCATGAGTTCCTATGAATATCTTTTCTAAACATGGCCTTACGAAGGACCTTGTGGTAAGAGCATTTTCTCAATTACAATTCAAAATGTCCAAAATTACAAACACGCATAAATTACTCTACAACTCTGTTTCAATGAGACCAACTAATGAGACAATATGAGATGATTACATTATAACTACAATATGATTGTTTTTTTCCTCTTGCAAACCTCAAACATTATTCTGAAATCAGATTTGAACTTTTTTTTGCAAATACGCAATTACAGAACTTGATTAACTTTTAATAACCTTTATCAAGATTAAGAAAAAGCTATTATTTCAATGAACACTGCATCTGTAAGGTCTCGGTATTTGATTACGGTCATAGCACATCTGTTAATCAAGCAAAACTAACTTCAGCCTTGCTGTTCACAGAATGAGTCACCTTTGTTTAGAATACGTCGGTGAATGTTTTAACTTCAGTATAGGGTATCACTTCTCAGTGGAGAAGAAATGATGTGTCTTTAACCTTTTAAATTCACCGCTTACACCCACACATCACTACGTTCACATGCTCACCTCTCAGCAGGGCTTGTGAATTGTCAAGTCTGCTTTTGGTTCTCTGGGATGGGGGCAGCACAGATGCTGTGACAGGAAGTTACTAACGTGGTCCAGATGTGAGGACAACAGACCACCTCCCACACAGCTGGAAAAACGTTGATGACTATAGGCAGTGACTGCAGACGTGCATGTTATGCAGAATCTACAGATGGAAGAAACCTAACTCAAAATACATTTGTCAATTTATCATTTCTATTTTAATCATAAGCCAGTTTCTTTAAATCTTTTTTTTTTCGCTTTTTAGAAAACAACTTATCTATTAAATCAGAACCACATTTTAACACGTCAAATGACAATGAGTCAACAATGAGTCAAATGAGTTTACATCCTGAAATCTTGTATATCACTGACTAAAGTGATGACGTCTCAGCCCTCTAGTGTTAAGACTGAGCGGTGCAACACACAGACAAACAGAAGCACGCCTGTATTCTGACAAGCTGTTTTATTGAGTAGAACAAACTGATTTACAGTGAAATGAAAACCCAAGACTGACAATGGCTTAAAAAACATCACAGGTATTCTTCGATATGGAAGATATTAAAATAAAAAATGACATAGCCAACATAATGTGGAAGTGTTATGATACAACTTTATCTAATAACATGATGTTGGAAATGCCAAGATATGGAACGAACAAAACAGCGGGCTGGAAAAATGAATCTAACATCATAAATCAAATGCAGAAATGAACATAAAACTAAAGAGATAACAAAATTAGTTTTTGGATATGATATTTGTATTCACAGTGAGAGAACAAAGATCCTGTTACTCTGAGATATTTTAGTATTTATGCTGTCTGAAAACAGACCCCCAGACGGCTGCATCCCTTTTTGGGTAGCGCCAGTCCATTAAGTACAGCCATTAATCCTCTTCTTCCTCTTCATCAATTAAGACCATCTTTCGCCTTCGTTTTAGTGGAGCAGAAATATCCTCCCCGTCCGAATCTGCATCACCGTTTGTATCCATGTTCTTCCCACTGCTGGAGTCATCCTCTGGAAAGAAATATCAGCAATCCAATGTAGTTCTGTCATCATAAAACATTCTGTTTTAGAAATCTTCAGCTGGATATTCTGTTATCATCTCAGCAACATGATAAAACAAAGTAAGAGCAAAATACCAGTCTTTTCCTCATCATCATCCTCTTTATCATCCAGAATTCTGCTTCTTTTAGCCGAGATCTTCTTCTGGGATCTGCTGTAAATAGGAACATGTTGAGATTTAAGGCGACTCAGAGGGGTCTGCTGGGGTTTGCCTTCACTGTCAGTGTAATAACTCACCTCTCAGCTACACCGTCTGAATCTTCACCAGAATTCAAATCTGACACTGCAGCTAAAACAAGAATCACAAGAGGACAAAACAAGAGGAACAAAAATCACATAAACAATCAACACATCATCAAGTACAATAGTCAACATTTCTATTGTTTTAGCTTTATTCTTTTCCTACTAAGATTTTGTAAGATCCTATTCATGTAGTTTGCTATTCTCTCAGTGATGCAGACCTCCAGAGTTTCGTCCTCCATGCGACTCGAGGCATCTTAGTGTAACCCTTGCCTGTGACTGTTTTATTTATTTGCTTTAATAGTCCATTAAAAAGTATCATTAATCCTGTCTTTGCTTCACATGAGCAAACATTTTATCATAATATGCAACATCCTCATAAGGGATCCAAAATGGTACGTCTTAGAAACTTTCCAATTTAAACATGTTTCTGCTCCTTAAGTTGTTTTTTCCACTCGGTGATTTGAGATGCATCATAGGATTATCTTTTCTTTTCTGTCAAAATTACTCTTTCAAAATGCTAATCAAACAGTCAGTGTGAATATTTTTTTCATATTGGATCATTTCCAATTCTGAGGAGACTGTTTGCATATAGAAATACTCAGTTTGAGTAAACCAGTCTCCACTTAGGCAAGACAAAACAAGCCTTTATAAGAGACAAGTTTTATGTGCACCATGAAACCCAATGCGTGCAGAGACAGCTGTAATTAAACGATGTGTGACATACTAGAGATTAAACTCTCATGTATACCTGTATCCACAGCGGTGTGGTGTTTCCTATTGCGTGCCAGCAGCAGAGCTCTAAGAGCCTGAGTTCTGTGTTCACCTGAGTCCTCCTCTTCCTCTTCCTGTCGCTCTTCATCTGATGGGTTTCTGGGCCCGTTTGGCTCTTCACTGTGTTCAGGTTCATCGTCACTTGGCATCAAAGCTGCAGCAGCACTCCGGAGCTGAGATGGACTGATCTTTGCTGGGATTCTCCAGAATATCTCCTGATTACAGCAAAGTGGAAATAATTATTATTAATAATGAATACTGTCTCAAACTATTGGAAAAAAAATAAAGGATTTTTATTAGTTAGATGGTGATTAAGTATCACATATAATACAGCCAGAGGTATAAACAAAGTGCGCACTTGTTCATTTGCAGGTGGTCGAATTCCCAGTTTGCGCAACAGCCTCTGGAAACTCTTGTTTTCCATTGCTTCTTCATTTGCCTCAGCCAGAGGAACGAGTGGAACAGGCTGGGAAACACCTTCGAAACAGACCAAAAACTTACTTTAAGAGGTTTTTCACACGTTTCACACAGAATCATCACCAATTTATTTAAGAAATAACAAGTAAAAGTTTGATTGTTTCTCTGCTGATGCTCACCATCGTCTTCTCTGTCCTTTGCTGTTTTGTTGAGACAGTTCTGTAGCCACAACAAGGGTCCAGACATGCCTTATATTAAAAAAAAGATTGTTAAAAATGCATAAGAGAAGAATTTTCTGAATTCATGTTTTGACAAATACAAAATAATCTATTATTATCACTTTAGGCAAGGCAAGGCAAGTTTATTTATATAGCGCTTTTCAGGTCCAAGACAATTCAAAGTGCTTTACATACAACATAAGAATTGCAATAAGATGAACACAAAATCAAACGCAAAATCATCAAAAAATGGCGATTAAGTCTAGACTAAAATGCACATCATGATCTAATGTTCCACTTGTTGCAGCATAATAATAGCTAAGAACTGCTTCTCTAAACATATCAAAAACAGTGATTAGATATCATTTAAACACAGAATCAATCTAAAA
>JAVQJG010273367.1:0-15004 GCA_036024015.1 Craterocephalus amniculus
TACAATATAATATAATATAATATAATATAATATAATATCATATCATATCATATCATATCAAATCATATCAAATCATATCATATCATATCATATCATATCATATCATATATCATATCATATCATATCATACATGATATATGCACATATTTGAAAGTTGGGAATCTTCAGAGAATCAAAGACTTATTTTATGGGGCTTGGGATAATCAAAGATAAAGCATAAATATTCTATCGCAGTAAACATTGTTAGACCTTTAGTGAACACAGTAGAAAGTGACTTTTATGCCATATTACACTTGTATCAGATTGTTTCTTTGTTTCTACTTTCTCAACCAAACAGCATTCATGTTGCTTATAAATGCATCCACAGTGATGCACACACAGCATCAAACGAGTTGTTTGGGAGTTCTGCTGGTTTTGTTGGATGTCTTGCTGCAGGGTTTTTCTCTGAGATAGATTTAAAGATTCTCCAAACTCCAATTGCTCTGACCTATGTCTGCTGCTGGCAAGACACTAACCAGACAAAAGTATTTCAAACACCCCACTTGAGAAACAATGCATACTTTTAATGCACAGTGCATGAATAATAAGGGGACCGCGCATGTTACATGATATGAAGACATCATATGGATGCCCACAACTTATGTATACATCCCAGCGGTGTCTTTTTGAAGGAAAGTATTGATTATTTCAACAAGAGTGCAGCTAAACTGACCTGCCTGCAGCCCATGCTTCTTACCCACCTAAAAATATCTGTATCATTACCAGCTTCATCCTTCGATACAACAACAGTTGGTATCCTTAGTTTCAAAACACTTAAAGCAGTCATGCAGCACAGTAGTAAACACACTTGTGTATCCACTCTCCAGAAACACACCAGAGATGTGCGCTCCCAGCAGTGCGTTGACATCGTGACCTTTATCGATAAGCAGCCTCAGACATTCAGCCTGTCCCCTGTCAGCCGCGGAGTGGAACGGGCTCTGACCTGAGAGCCGGATTGCGCTCTTTTTGGTGATAGGAATGAGAGTCCTCAGGGCTCTGAAGAGAAAAACAGGAAGACTGAGCAACAGTGGCAGTGAAAAACATGAAACAGATGAAGGGGAAATCAGCTCAAATCAATGAGGGTTTGAGCTGCAGTGTTAATAAGAGAATGAGCTGAAAAACACTGATAAACAGAGGGCTCTTTGTGGGGATGACATCAGAGACAACACTGCAGATCTGTGAAGTGGAGTGAGACAGCAGTGCTTGACATTGTTGTATGCTCACATTGAATGCACAAAAAACGGAAGAAAACAGTTCTAATCATCTGGAGCAGTTTATTCCTTCCAGGAACTTTAAAATGAAGACGCTGACCTGGGGATATCTGCGTCTAAATGTTGCTCCTGGAATCTCACTGCTCGAGAAAATGAAGCTCAACTCACAGTAAGTGGCCTTCATACGCAGCTCTGTGGATGGGCAGCTGAAAGGCAAAGCTGGCTATGTTTGGGTTAGCCCCTTGCACCAGAAGCAGCTTGATGCAGTCCAGGTTTCCAGACCCTGACGCGTCGTACATCACGGTGTCACCATTGCTGGCCCGGGCATTCACATCCCCACCTAGTGGCGGGCACAGAAAACACAATACACTCTAATGAGTGCACAAGATGTGCAGCATCAAACAATATGGGCACAATAGGAATGAACCCACTCTATTCTGTAACATTTAAAGTTTTACCATGTTGTATGAGTATGTCCAAAGCTTCAGCGTTGCCATGTTCTGCTGCAATCCCCAGAGGCGTCACACCGTGAGCATCCCTGGATCTTACCTTGGCTCCATGTCGAAGCAGCAGCATCAGAATAGCTGGACAACCCACCTGGCAAGAGACAGAAAGCAAGTTCACACATTATGAGTTAATGGTGGTTTAAAAGTAAATTACCTAAGTGTTACTGTTGAAGCTGCATCATTTACCTTTGCAGCTTCATGGGTGGCAGTCCACTTAGTGAGGCACACCTGTTCCACATAGGAGCCGGCCATAATGAGGGTTAACACCATGTTGTATGAGCCCTGTCTCACGGCTAAAAAAATGTAGTAAATACAACATGTTATAGTAAAAGAAGCCACTATTCATTATTATGTTTTTCTTTTCTTTAAATTTTGTTAGCCAACAATGATGGCTATGAATTTCACTGTGTTTGGTGAAAATAAAGCAAAAAGATTCATTTTACTTCTCGAGCTGGCAACTCAAAAGCATATTTCATTTGTGGATTATAATAGCCGGCATGTACATTTTTTATAATAAAGTAGCACTTTGTTACTTTAGATATCTACACACCGGCCGTTTTGAATGTACATCAAAGAAACACAAGAGGATGTTATCAAAGAAAACAATAAAAAGAAAGAGAAGAAGACACAGAGCAAGAGATAAGACGAGAGTCAACAGCGGACTGACTTTTACTGACTGGAGAGAGCACAGAGTACAGGTAGGGTCCAAAATAGATTAGCTGCTGATAGGGGCCTCTCACCGAGAAAAATCTGCCAAAGTTCAGTAAAATTATTTAAATAACGTTTTTTTTAAGGTGAAAAGCCTATATTTGACGGGCTATAAGAAATAACTTAGGCCAAAATCTGCAGAAGCCCACTGTAATATGTCCAGCTGATGAAAGTGAACCAGTTCTGTATCTTGTCCGAACTCATGAGCATACAACTTTAATCCACATCTCCAGCCGGTAAGCATTACTGGGCCACATAAGTTGAATCAACCTGCTATAATCTATCTGCCGATGCTCCAGCTTATTCCATCAGAGGGCAATTGGAGGGCCAGAGTCTATCCGAGCTACTATCAGACAAGATGCAGGCTACCCTCTGGACAGGTTGCCACTTTCTGGCATATTACATCTAAAAATTCAAATTTTAATCTTAACCTCATCTGGCCCCATTCGCCTGCTAGCTGGGAGGTTGTGGATGTGACTGCTGTGTGCCTGTGCTACCGATGAGGAGAGGAGTTTCATTCCTGCTGTTGGTGTTGTGCAGTGAAGCTCCATGCTTCAGCAGCATCTTCACATTTTCCACACAGCCAGCCTCTGTTGCCAAAGTCAAAGCCGTGTCGCCATCCTCCGTCTGCTCCTTCAGTGTGAGGTCCGTGGATGACAACACTGCAAATAAAAAAAAGAAAAAACATTGTTATCTGCTTCTGTGACTCTAATAAATTCATCAAACTTCAGTGTGCACCCTCACCCTGCAGCACCTCACCCAGGACCTCTGGGTATGGCTGTATCGCGGCTGCATGCAGAGGCAGCCAGCCCCTGCTGTCAGTCTCTTTGAAGGCAGAAACACAGCCTGAGAGCACCTGCAGAGCACACACATCACCTGTGGAGACACAGCCAGGATCCTTACAAACATATTCACGGAAAATAGCATATTTGCGCTAACTACAAGGTGCTTCTGAAATGCACAACTTTGCAGCTGTTTAGTCTCACATACATATTCAGTGGGAGCCTTACCACTGTAGATGGCTTCCATTATATTCATAAAGTTGTCACTGTTTGGACCTTTCCTAATGAGCAAGAAATATTTTGATAGAAACATTTTGATAGAGCTCCCTTACAAAGCCGGTGCTGATTGCAATTCAATAGTTGATTTACTGATTTCTTACCTTTTTCTTGCTGAACATGACTGTTTGAAGTTATCCTGAAGGCTTTCTTGAATGCCAAACTCAATCAGTTCATCGTTTATGCTTTCTTGTTCAGAGTTTTCCATTTTAAACCAAAGCTTATGCGGTTTGCCTTGTAAACACTGGCCTTCTCTTGCACAGAGAGTAAAAAGGATGTTAGCCTGAAATATAAGAAAGATTTAAGGTTAATTGGTAACATTTGGACTTCTGACTGTAATATGTTTTGGTTTTTTTTCATCTGTTGCCATGCAGCTTGTTTAAAAGCTTTAGTAATAATGCAACTGGCATTGGAAATTAAGGCCAATGCAAGTATATTAGTGAAACTTGTGATAACTGAAACACAAGTGAACAAAGTAGCATTTTGTGTTAGTTCTAACCTCTCACCTGTTGATCTGAGTAAATGCCCTTCACTTCTCCTGCATGCTTCTCGGCTCGTGACACTGTGTAGTTTTTGTTAAGCAGAGTCCTAAGCTGCCTGGTTTATATTTAGAGATTGGCCTGCTTTAAGATGGCCTGACTCAGCTCAGAGTTTGTCTACCACCTTTTCACTTCATCAGCAGCCACGCTCTGACGTTCCAGTCAGATCATGTGGTGACATGTGCATAAATTATGCAATATGTGAATGTGCCCTTTTTATTGACTGCAACATGCAACAGTTATTATAGTCATGAGTTACAATTTATGTCCACATGTTTGCAGTCAGAAACATGCTTCCAATTATACACTGTCAAAGAAATGTGTGTTAAGCTTTTTTGCTGTTGATATCTATAAAAGTTGGCTTTATATGATTTATTTTTTTGCATTAGAAATAACACTATTAACCTTTGTTTCTTATAAATGATGAATCATGACAAATATCTAGCCTGACATTAATGAAATGGTAGCAACAGTGCCATCATGTGGTGAGAATGGCAGCCATTACAGAGTGCAGCATCTTTAGATTATGATTTTTATTCTTATTTATTCTGGCAATTTTTTCTCTTTACACTGAAGAAACAAAAATACCTTTAAGATTATCTATATTTCTATTTTACTAATAGCAGCATCATTTTCTTTATAGACACTTCCCATTTCGGATGAAGACTGTAATGAGTCACAACCAGTAAGTTAAGCAGAACCACAGCCGAGTGAGTTGTGTGAAGTATTGATAAGAAATGTTTCATCTCTATTTACAGAGGAAGTGAACTGACTGATGGAGCACATTTAAATAAGAGTTTACTATGAAAAATGCTGTAAAGCTCATATAACATATTCTGCCATAAATGACTGACTCCATCAGGAGTTGTGTCACTTTTAAAAATGAATCATTGATGGCCTTTTTGCTTCAAATATCTAAAGATTGCATGTTGTGGGTGTTGCAGGAAAAGAATGTTATTTTTAAATCACAGCTGATCAGCAGTAGGAGAGATTGGGCACCCACTATGTATTCAATAAGGCGATGCAACATAGACATTTTTTTCAAATATATTTCAAATATCTGAAAAAGTGAGGCACTGTATAATTCACTTTGTATTGTTTTGGCTTCAAATGAAATTTGATTTTTGGGGTTTGAAATTCTTTCTTTCTGATTCTCTAAACTGAGAGTCCTCTCACCCTGGCCTGTTCCACACTGTAAATATTTAACACAATTCCACTTTAGAAAGTTTAGGGGCTTCTATAGTTAAATAAGAGAGTAAATCTAAAAATAAAATAAAAAACCAAATCACTATCAGTCCCAAGTGTTGAGGCCAGAAAGTAGTTTCATATCTGCTGGGATAGAAATTGATTTTCTATTTGCTGTATGTTTCATCATTTAACCCGACTCCATCCATCCATTAATGCATGCTTCTGTTTCTAAAAGCTGCTGTTGGGTGACAGAAGGAATACAACCTGGGCTTCTTGTCAGAAAGTCAATCATGAGCAAATACCCTCGCAGTCATTCTAAAATAACGAGTTAACCTGCCACAATTGTCTTTGGGTTGCGGGATGAAACCAGACCCCCCTGAGAAAATCCTAAAAGGTTCAAGAAGAACAAATAAGAGGAAGAGCAGAAAAACAGTGCTTTCCTGCGGACAGTCGGGTTTTTGTAACTTATCTGCTTTTCTTCATTTCCTCAATCTATTCCTTGTGACTGCTATTGATTTGGTAATGGAAATCAATTAAGTATAATGGCTTTTACATGGATTCACTTAATCAGCAAGTATCATAAATAGATTATGCGACTAATCTGCACATCCACGCAGCGAAAAATTCAGTAATAGAAGAAAAAACGTGCTTATTTGAGCCAAAACACAAGCCTGATAAAAGAAAAGAAAATATGTAAATCAATTATGATAACTTAAAGTCATTAAATAAATCCAAGAAGAACAGGGTGGAATATCTGAATAACCTCCATTGGGTTTGTTTTTCACTAAACAAACAGGGATAGCTCTGACATACTCAAAGTGAAAATTTCTCAAAAGAGAACAGGCATCTACTTTCCCTGATGACCAAATGAATATGTGGGAGTTTATGGAAAAGTCTCAGACAGCGTCAGTGTGTGACATAATGACTCAGCTTGTAGGCGGCCTCTCCACCACGTCAAAAGACCCCACCAGCGTGTCTGAAGTGAAAGCAGACTGTTGGCTCATCCTCAAGTTTCACTACACATTTGGACGTTACATCCCTGCAAACAGACACAGAGATGAGCTCGTCTTTGAAACGGAAAACACTGAATTTCATGAGCTGGATTTAAGAAAGCTTGGACTCTTGCTCCATATGAGGAAGAAAGTAAGTAGAAGCACTTATTCTCTTCATGCTTTCTATTGATTTTTTTCAGAATAATTCCCTTTTTTCTCCTTTGTTAGCTGTATGCTCTGAAATATGATTGCATGAAAGAAACAAAACACAAATGTAGCTTCGTAGTTCTTTAGGTGCTGTTCTTTGTTAGATATTCTATTGCAGCACAGTGAAATGCAAAGAAGATTAGCTATAATGAAGGATGCTTCCTTTTGAAACTGCATTTGGAGGCATTTCAATATGTTAAAAGGTTTCTGCCTTATACTGTATTACTGTTGCATATTATGCAATGGACACTAATGAGAAAAAGACCAGTTGAAGAGATATTTTATATCACAGAAAAATAATGCAAATAATTGGTTTTGGGTTTGGGAAAAACTAACCTCTGTATTTTCTTATTTATTCTGCAGATAAATGTGTTCCCTAAAATGTTCTTTAAAAAAAATGTAATTTCTAACTCCTCTGACCCCCTGGATGATGTCTCAACTTGATTATTCAACAAAAAGTCAGAACCTTAATTGATTTAGTTTATCAAAATAAACTTAGAAAAACAGCAAATGTATTAATTTGAGGAGTTGGAGTTGGTTTGCATAACAGGTTTTTACCCCAATAATACATTTTGTAAAATGTTATTTTGCTATGGATCTGCTGATTTATTCATCAACAGCAGCTCTCCCTTGGGTTGAAACTGTGCTTTTCTAATTACCTAACATAATATCCAGCTTTTTGAGCAGTAGCTTTTATGTCAGGAAATGCATTAGAAACATTATCAGCAACTGGAGGAGGAAATCAATTGCATTGTCCTATCAAATAACACAACTATGGTAGCCATAAGCAACATGCTTTATACATCAAAATGTTAGTTAATGTATTCATTTAAATATTCCAGGCTTGAACATATTTAACTAAATAAAGACAAACCAGGTTTGGGGGGGAATTAATGCTCAGTACAGATAAGTATAGTGATAGGTCCAGTTGTTGCAGTAGGGCGCAGTAAATGCAGGGATTTTTGCCAGATGGAATACAAATGTAAGATGTTTTGTTTTGTTTCTTTTCCTCAGATCTTGAAAGCAGCTTGCTTCCTCTTGAGTCTGCTATCAAGTTTTAATCTCTGCTGTGGGAAATTTGGGACACCAATAACTGATGATGTGAGCAAGCTGCCAGTTTTGGTGAGATTGTAGAACCGCTACTGACTTGATACATATAATTATTACAATGGTTGTAAAGCTTTGCTCATATGTGCTGCATATTTAGTCGCTGTCTCTGCAAGACTGACACTTAGTCATAAATCTCTCTGCCTTTATTTCCACTACAGAAGCAGAATATCCCCTCTGATTATGAAATTCCTGTTAGTTACATTCCCAAAGAAGTGGTATGTATGAAACCATGTAAAATGATCAGAAAGCAAATGAGGGGCTCTTGATTTGATATTAACTTTAAAGTTATTTGTTTTTGTATCTTGGCTGCAGGCTGGCACGTGTTGGGTGGTGTTAAATATCTACCCTTTGGAGCAAAGCCTTCGGAAGCTGGCCAACATGTTTGGCGCCATCTCCTCCAACAAAGATAACATTATTGTCTTCCTTGCCATGGTCAAGAGTTTACGCTTTACCTTTGACCATGAGGAACTGGTGGGTGATAATCAGATCCACTCCGCTTAACTAGAAACATTATTTGATGGACATAATAGATTTATAGAGTAATATGAAACATTTCTAAAGTTAGTTTTTAGATTTAAGTTCTAATGTACAAATAGACAAATTTTCAAACTCTGTAGCTCAGTTTTGGACAGAGGTATGCAGCATTTGGACAATCAGTGACTGTTTTGCACATTTAATTGTATAAGTGAGTTATTTCAGGATGGTTTGTTGGCTGATCCCCCAGGAAACAGCGATGCAGGTCTTCCAGTGCCACTATCAGGACGGGAATCTTCTGTCTGGCCTTTACTTTGACTACATTAAAGATATCTTGCATGCCGCTGCTCACGGAAAATCCGACTTCTCCTGTAAACCCCCGCCATGCCAAAATCATACACCAGGTACATGTTTCATTTGCAGCTAAAGTAAAGTTTCTGAATGCTTTAGAAACCGAGGGAAATTAAAGGTGTTGATTTAAAGTTAAAGAGGTGCAGCTGTGGATAAGAAAATATGAATATTCACTATATTTCTAATGAATAATGCAGATATAGTTTGTGATTTTTGCAACATTTGCTTCTTGCAGGGGGTCAGGAGAAGAGTCGTGGGCACAGCTGGTCGACGAGAACTCCCTTGTTTTTGGTGCTCATCGCCTTCACTGCCAGTGTTTTACTTGTCGTGTGGCAGGTAAATAAATCACCTGATTTCACCATTTAACCCTGAATTATTTTTCATTGAGGGAACTTTATGCATTAATTTTGTCAATATTTTGTCAGTGTATGCAACACTGTGGCACCTTTTTCCAAACTTACTGGATTTCTGTCAAAATTAATTGATTTCAACCTTCCCATTGGGGCTATTAACACTGAAATAAGTTTAAATAAATCCCAAACATGATAAATATATCCACACACATTCAACAATATGGGTTTTTCAGACTTCTGTCACCTCACAGTGACACTAGAATAAATCCTTATCCCACTGACGTTTTTTATATGTATGTTATTATGGACGATTGATCATGGAGGGAAAACTTTCTATGCAAGCATTAGCTAGCATAAGTATACCAGCATGTTAACACACTTTATCATTATAAAGATGACAAAAATGCTACATATTTTGATATAGCATCAACATTTTAGCATGTTAGCAGGATATTAAAGACCTGCAGTCACCTGCAGTGATCATAGTGAGGGTGAAGACCTTGTGACGAAACTTCTGTTTGAATATTACTGGCATTAGTGTCATAATCAATAAAAAAAAAAGTTTTTTACTTTGGCAATTTTACTAGTTGCAAACTTATGTTAGCATCAACTCAAAGCCCCGTTTCCTTTTGTGTCAATTGCTGTGACATTTTACAAACTTATTTTTGCAGTATTAAGCGGCATTAGTTTTTGCAACAAAAATACAGACATGGTTATCTTCCCTTTGGGGATTAAGAACCTTAAAGCTCTCACTAAAAAGACATTTTGGTGCCAAATTTCTCTTGATAGCACTGACTTATGGGTCTGTTTGTCTTTGTGGTTCACTCTAATAAAGCCTGTTAGATCATCTCATTAGCTCTATGGAGCACTTCCAGGAAGATCTTGTAAGTCTAAAAAGCTTCTCATGAAATAATTATGAGGCCATGGAGACTATTAATGTAACAAACATTAAGGAACACTTCCTCATATATACACACTTAAACATATATAGATATAGATAGATATGGATGCATATATAAATATATATGTATGGATAATTCTTAATATATGGTTTTTCGTTTACAGGTCATGTCTGGAAGGCTTTTACCAGTGTGCAACACTGTAAATGACCAAATTGCAACTCCTGACATGGTCCCGACTGTGTCTGTCTCTATTCCACTTCAAACACTCGCCCACGCCAGCGACACTCAGCCAGCGGGGGAGGCGATTGCTCAACATGAAAGTGGATGAAGCGTGATTAACAAAGGAGGGAAAATTGGACAGAAAGATAACAACTCGCTCTCCAGGTTGTTTTATCACTGACAGGGGCCTGCTGGATAAATTAGTCTGATCTGACTATTCCCTGCTTTCACTCATCCGAGTTGCATGCACCAGAGCCACCGGATGAAAAGAAAAGGCAGGTGTGTTGCAAAATTCCCCAGACTCATCAATGGAGGCGAGAGCTTGCAGCTGATGGTTGCACTAAAATAGCTGGTGAAGTAAATGTATCGTCTCGTCTTGGCTGGCGAATAACAGCATTTAGCCTTTTCTGAGAAGTCATTCAGGATTGCTGCCGTGCTTCAGTCAGAGCTCAAAGTGATACCACACTGTGTGGACAACATTTTCTTTAATTTAAGATGGGACTAGAGCCACCGGGCAGGTTGGCTGCATCATGCTTGTTTCATGGATGGTTTTTCACAGGCTTTTTTTAAGAAGAAGAAAGCCGACCCACTGAAGCCCAGCCTGCTCCTGCATTTAGATGGAAATTGAAATGTCTAAGTGGTCCATGGCAGGAGCTATTCGTGTCCAAATCGCTGGCCATGAAACCACTGAAAGGACTAACACACTCTTGTACTTGTTGTTGACATTGTCATATCTGTGATCTGTCACAAATTGCAGATCTGCTGGTCATAAACAGTGCAATGAAAAGTTCAACAAGTGTCCTACTTTATGAATCAAAGATCTGACCAGATGGCAGGCAGCCATCTAGCCAGAGGCACTTTGAATCCAGTCATTGTGTTTCAAAGCTGTTGCCAAGTGATCTATTGCTGCTCCTCAGCCACAGTGAGTGTGTTAGGAGTTTTTAATGCCTCATTCACAGAGTCAATCACGTTCAGTCATGAGAACATGACTCCCAGAGAGTGTGAGCGCTCTTGTACTGCATGTGTCACAGACACGGAGCAAGAGACAGGACAGACCGAACTGGGCGAGTAAGGGAGATAAGGACAGATAGATGTATAGATGGATGAGCTCAGTGAGGAGCATAAGGAGGGCTTGTTCTCGTCACAAAAGAACAGGCCGTAGGCAGGAGGAAATGCCAGTTACAAACACGACCGATGTAGACAGATCCCTATGAATCAACAGGCTAAGAATCTCACCAGACCGCAGGCTATCAAGCCTCATTGGCAAAGACTGGTTAGCATTTCAATAACAGTTTTTTTGTATTTGAATGATTTATTTCCAAAACATACCCTTGAAATATGGATATATCTTCATTAACATGTCTGTCCGTTTAAGGCTGGGTTTAAAAGTGAAAAGTGATTATTGTCTTCTTATATACAATTTGAATATTTGTATTTTGTGAATTTGTACATGTTTATGAGAAATATTTAAGCTATATGGTTTTGTCTTGCACATTAAAATGGGCTTTGCCTACAGTTGAAAAGGTCATGAATGTGAAAGGGCTTGACAAAAAAATGTTTAAAACACACTAAAAACGCAATTAACATGGTGACAGTGGCTGTATTTATTTGCCTGATGTGTGAATATTCTTGGTTTCAATTTCTAACCAATGTTTTTTTTCCTTGTCTGCAAAGGTCTAGACTGTTTCTGTAACTGAATTTGCTGAATTTTGGAAAAACAACCTGACCTTTTCCCATAACTTTTAAAAAGTCGCACAAGTATTTAATGGCTGTTTCTAAGTTATCAGTGATACCAACATTTAGAAGTTGTGTACTTTTAAAGAAATATTTTTACTCCATCCCGCAGTTGGACTATGGGATTTTTTTAATCTGTTTTTTCTTTATTTTTCTATATTGTGCCACATCATGGTGACATACAATACACTGTATAACAACAGGATAACAGAAATAAACATATGGGATCAATGACTTATGGGATTTTTTAGTTTTTTTTTACAATTGCCAACAATTTGTACAAAATCAAAAGCAAGCCATTTAAACTTAATTCAGTTTTATTTGTATAGAAGCAATTCACAACAAAGTGATCTCAGTCATCAATCAATTTGTGCAGTATCCTGTTACTTTAAAGATTTACAGCTAAAAAGTGTAAGTGAACTGACAAGTAATACTCCATTTTTAGAAAAATGGTATCAGAAGAGAGACATATTTTCAAGTACTAATCTAGGAAAAATAAGAGAGAATTTTCTATATCCTGTTTGGTTGCACAAATAGTTCAACCATCTTTATTATATTATTATTTTGGTGACTCAATTTATCATAATAAAACTGCTTCTATTTCAAAACAGCTTTAGTTTTTTGTTGACTTGCAGTGGATTAAGCGGTAAAGAAAATGGATGGATGGATGGATGGATGGATGGATGAATGGATGGATGGATGCCCATGTGCATTCAAGATAGTTGAAATACAAACATTACATACACAGCCAAAATATCTGGACTTAAAAAAGAGATTTGAAGAACAGAATACACAAGTACATTTGAAATATACCAAAGAAATCTAAAAACTACAAAAAATACTAAATTATTACAAATACAAATTAAATCAACTCAATGCATGTTGGAGCTTCTCTAGAGGACACAAAAGCATATCTTGTTTGGAAGAAGCTTGTCTTGTAAATGATGTTGACGAGCAAAGTATTACGTTTTTAAAAAATGAATTAAAAAAAACTTTTTGATTAAATAATCTTGTCTATTTGTTTTGTAAAGTTATCAAAGAATCGCCTCATTAAACAGAAAATGATTTTTAAAGGGAGGGGTGAATATGCTTTGACAACTTCTCTAGCCAACGGCTTTTATTTTGTACACTAACTTCCGCCGGAAGCAGTCCGACTTTTGTTTTGGAAAGCCGCAACCCAGCGGCCGCCATTATTCTTCCTGGCTTGACGTCTGACTTAACACGGTTTAATACTTTTATACATTATATTTAACGGGAAATTGGCCCGTTCGCTGCCTCTTCGGGGCGGCAGGTTGGTCATCTCTGAGAATTAGCCTCGTATCTCCCCCCAAAATATGGAGAAGCGGTCCAGTAAAGCAGGTAGGTTGCTAAGCTAACGTCGGCAAGCTAACAGTATCTGCTGCCGCGGGAGACGTGCAGAAAATAAAACGCAGCATGAGCAATCTGCTGCACAGAGCAAACGATTACCCGTTTTGTTACCAGCCAGCGTAATAATATCTAAGTCTGTTTGGTTATTTTCGAACAAAACTTGTGAGGAAAGCTTGTTAATAAGCTTCACCGATCACCGCTTGGCTGCGGATTTGAAATTAAACCATTTTTCCTCCGGATGCGCAGATCGACCGCTGAGTTGCACATCTGTAATTCAGATGTCTATTCAATGCAACCATGAATTGGACATGCACTATGCTAAAGTTTGAATCTAACTTCACGGCAGATTGGCGCTCAATCTTCCCATCTACACGCGTGCACACTCAAGCGTGCACGAGTGGCTACCCTCTGCAGTTTATCTGCAGGCTTTAAAGCATGTGGCAGACACTACAGCGCCTCCTGCAGAAACTCCTGACCCCACCTCAAAGCAAAACTTTATTTTCCCTTTCCTTAGGAATACTTAAAAAACCACAAAAGCACTATCAGTCATTAAGAAAAAAATACTTAACATTGCGGTTGTCCTCTGGGGATAATAAAGTATTCTTCATTTCATTAATTTACTTTCACTTCATTATGCAAGAGGCTCCCAAAAGAGTTTCATTTGTAAGCTTGCAGAATAATATTTACAAATTTTCTTTCAGGTGCTGGGAATGGGCTTCCCCTGGCCTCTCTGAGTCTCATGGCTTCTCCTCTACAGCTGACATATTCATACATATGGCAGGTCATACGGCAGAGAAGTGTGAAGCATTACGTTAAAGTGGAGGAGTTTGTGACCATGGTGACGCAGACTGTGCCTGAGCTCCTGAGTTTTAAGCAGACTGCCCAGCTAATCTTGGGGCTGAGAGCCAGGGTAAGTTTGTAAACAGTGGACTGGTGACTGTAGGCTATACTTTTTAAGAATCAGACTTACTGTTCGTAACCCTCATACTATTAGTTATAGTTACCACAAGCTTGCATGAAGCTAAATACTCTGAACAAGTCAGATAAATGTTTTCCATTTTCTTTAAATAAGGTCATAATGATGCTTAGTTATGACTTTATTCATCTTCTCTGTGCTTTTTCTGTAGATCATCTTGGACTTACTGAACAAAGACGGCCTACCTGATTCCAAGGCTATTCAGACTCTTATAAATAAGTTAAAGATCTCAACATCTTCAACGGTATTCCTGCATAGTTTTCTTTATTAAATAGATGTATTTTTGTCTTCATTCACAATAATATACAATCTAGAAACTTTAAACAGGATTAGAAAATGACGGTTTGCTTTTATTCACCATAGAAAGATGCAGAAGTGGAGAAATCGCAGACAAACTTCATGGTGCTGGTCCAGAATCTGCTTAAAAACCCTGCTGAGAGGAAACGTTTCTTTCAGGTATATTCCACATCTGTCCTAATATACATACTGTAAGCATCACCCCACTGAGCAAATAAAATATTGAGTTAAAGTACTTGCTTGCTGCTCATTTACATGTTGAAACTATTTATTTATTCCTCATGTCGATGTAAAATATTAGATAATTAAGTGTATATATGTAGCAAACTGTCACTGTTACAATAAAGTTGTATAAATAAACAAAAATGTCTCTTTATAGGAAGTTTTTCCGGTTCAGTATGGTACTAAGTTTGACACAGCGCTGCAGGCTCTCACTGCAGGCTTGGTGTGCAAGCTGGAGCAGCTCCTTCCTGTTCCCAATCTTTCTCAGGTAAGCACGAGTAATGGACTTTAGCATGTCAGGGTCCAACGCTAAGGTTTTTTCCTACTTGCCCTGCCGGGCAAGTACTTCTCAATTCTATTTGCCCCATCAAATTTCTTACTTGCCCTGCCAAATAGGTCATGCAAACTTTTGCTCACGACTTAAATCTTTCTAAATTAAATTTCCTGTTGACTGTATACTATACTAAACAACACTTCTTCCTTCAGAAGAATATATCATTAGTGACATGCACTGGAAAACATTTTAACAAAAAACAATACAATTCCCTTA